>JACEGR010002217.1:0-136243 GCA_014170235.1 Listronotus bonariensis | reverse complement strand
CTGGTTTGCGTTTTAAACAATATGCGAAGAATTTACCAAATTGTGCGTTTATTAAGTTTTGCATTTTGTTTTGAATTTACGTAAAATGCAACGAAATTCAATCTGAGTTGACTGGTACATGGTTTTGTGTTAGTGGGGGAAGCTAGGCAAAAATGCTCAAGTAAGCCGGGGAACTATGAAAGAGCTTGTTTATAGTGAACTCCATTAACAAGTTTAGAACAGTTGCGAAATCGCGTGGAACTAGCGGCTCAGCAAAATAAGAAACAATGAAAACATTTTTGCGCGTGTGAGAAACAGTATGCAGCGGAAAATAAATGCATGCTTTGGAATCAAAATTCAGAACATATTCCGTATTGGAAGGTAAATCGACCTTTTATTTAAATATTTTTTTGTTACAATTTATTTTGATATACTTAAGGCTTTTAATAATTTTTAAAGTAAATTTATAAAAAATAGAATATAATAACATTTTACCTTTATTCTATTATGTATTTATAATCGTTTATTGCGCATAAACAGGACGTTCGGCAACATCGCAAACAAATAGGTCTTACTGTCTGTGTTTATAGTGTTTACTTAACCAGGGACGTAGCAGATAGGGTGAAAGTGCTGAAGGTATTTTTTACAAATTGATTAAATAATGAACAAAATACATATGTGACGTATGGTCCGCCATGTTGCAAGGCTTACGAGGCAACCTTACCTAGTCAAACGATCTTGGTTTACACGAGAAAAGAGTACAAAAGATTATTCCCTATGAGACAAATGTACAAAAAACTACGGTAATTGTACAGAAAGTGTCCGCAACTCCGATTTTAACCAAATTTGGTATGTTGGGTTTTTGGGGCGCTGATCACGAATCTGAACGAAATTTTAGTCGGAAATGTTTGGTTTCAGAGATAATCAGCATCAAAGTTGGCATTTAAACTAACCTTATTTTCATTACTATTCCTCCCTCTTTTTGCACACAATTCTTGATTTAAAGCTAAAGTGACCCACAATATTTGATTTTCACCTTTTAAAACCCTGTGTTTCTATGTTTTTACACCTTTTATCAAATAAATTGGGAAGGGTCCCTTTAAAAACGTTGCAACCGTGCATTCATTGCTCCACCGCCTCCACCATATTCTGCTACGATTAAAAACAATTGAAAGTGAAGCTATGCAATTTAATTCAAAAAAAAGTGTAAAATACGTAGAAGAGATTTTAAAAGGTGAAAATCAAATATTGTGTACCACTTTAACTCAAAATCAAGAATTGTATGCCAAAAGAAGGGGGAAGAAAGTGAAAATGAGGTTAGTTCAAATAACTACTTTAATGATGGATATCTCGGAAACAAATGTTTCCGACTAAAAATTTTTCAGATCCGTGATCAGCGCCACAAACACAGGTGTTTTTACAGTTTAGATGTTTTTGCAAGAAATTTATTGCAATTTATTCTAACATTTTTGCAGTTTGCACGTAACTGGGTTTATCAATTTACTGAAACTTGAAAGTTCAATTCTTTTTAAACCGTTTTCTTTGTCTCATGTTGTTCTGGTTATGGGCGATAAAATTATACTTACAGCGAATTCTTTGGTTAAACTAGGTTCTTTCAATTTAATTAGGTTTTTTAATCAAAATTTTTACTACAAAATGCAGGGTTTGTTTTTTCTTTTGATAATTCATAAAAGCTTGATGTCTAGGAACTTATTACCGTGGGTATAAAAAGTAGACGGCATATTTAACATACCTTAGGGATAAAGGAGCCGAAGTGGACATTTTGGGGCTTCTTCAGATGTACGGTTACAAAATGCATGAAACAATTACTTTGTGTTGCTATATTACTGTACATCTCATTGGTACGGAAGAGAAGGGAAGTTTATGGTGAAAGTGTAAAGAGTGTACTCGTGAAAATAAAAGTACTTTCCAGTCAAGAAAAAATCCTAGCCTTCTAAAAGCTGTTGTAGCTCTAAATGTTATTTAAGGTTATTATTTAACGTAACGCCTACGCCGCTCATAAGTAGATAATAAAAATTGGTTAACTTTTTTATGCCGGTATATTATTGTCCTCTATTGTGTGCTTCGAAATCTACGATAAAATGGTGGTGCCCTCTGGATAACATTATTCAGTCGTTAAATGGGTTTAACATCTAAAAACCTGGCACCCACGGTACTTAGTACTTAGCTTTTGTGCTACTAACATGGACTGCCATAAACATAAAAAAAACTAAATATACTAAATGTACTAGATGTAGTACAATTGTACAGCTGAACATCGCAAATTCGCGTTGTTGTTGTCAAGGAAGCCGGCATGATTTAACTGACCAATAAGAAGGCTTCCTTATGCTATGCAAGGTTACAGAAAGACGAAATTCGCTTGCCCTGGTTTGCGTTTTAAATAATATTGCGAAGAATTTACCAAATTGTGCGTTTATTAAGTTTTGCATGTTGTTTTAATTTACGTAAAATGCAACGAAATTCAATCGAGTTGACTGACATGGTTTTGTGTTATGGGGAAGCTAGGCAAAATGCTCGGCAAGCCGGGGAACTATGAAAGAGTTTGTTTATAGTGAACCCATTAACAGTTTAGAACAGTTGCGAAATCGTGTGGAACTAGCGGCTCAGCAAATAAGAAACAATGAAAACATTTTTGCGCGTGTGAGAAACAGTATGCAGCGGAAAATAAATGCATGTTTGGAATCAAACGGAGGGCATATTCGAACATATTCCAAGGTAAATCGACCTTTATTTAAATATTTGTTTGTTACAATTTATTTTGATATAAGGCTTTTAATAATTTTTTAAAGTAAATTTATAAAAAAATAGAATATAATAACATTTTACCTTTTTATTCTATTATGTATTTATATCGTTTATTGGGTATAAAATAGGACGTTTGGCAACATCGCAAACAAATAGGTCTACTGTCTGTGTTTATAGTGTTTTATGTAACCAGGGACGTAGCAGATAGGTGAAAAGAAGGTATTTTTACAAATTGTAAAAAAGTTTGAATTAAACAAAAAAAGTACTCAGTGTGTCTCTACACTGTCCCAGGAGTCACCCATTTCAATATATTAAAGTATTTCCATAACACCCTGTATTTATTATAGCATTCTGTTATGGCATCTTGCGGCCGTTTTGAAGACTAGGTAAAACAACGGTGACATCTGTTTTCGAGGTTTTGCCGAAGCCCCCAAAGGAGCAATTCCAGCGCCATAAAGCGTTTTTGTGTGTAACTACAAGATTTGACCCCAGCGCCAACTGGTGCCCATTACGAAAAAATAGGCTTTTGAGTGGTGGAGGTGAAACATCTAGTTGTGAAATAAATCGTTGATATAGGTCTAATACCTTTCACTCTTGCGATCCTGACTTAGTATTTCTATGGGTACACCACGGAAGCGCACTCTTTTAAATAAAAAGGATTTTCCACAATTGACGAAGTAATCGCGTATCATACACCCAAAAAAACATACGGTACGAATTGATAACCTCCTTCAAGTCGGGTAAAAAAATGAGATTTCTTAATTAAAACATACGCCTGTGTAATTCTTTTTCTTATAATAAACCAGTTTTATTTTTACTACCATTATTACAAATTGCATAAACAGTGGTTATATTAATAATATGTAGATACTCACGTGCATAAACAATTATTTTTCTTAAATAATTACACACACATATCCCTACAATATACATATATTTTTAATAACTATTCTTAGCACTTTCTATTGCAATAACTTTACACACATATTTAATATGAAAGAAAAAATAGGTGTCGAATAATTATCGGCTTTCTTGTATATGCATATTACCATTATGCTAATTGTATTTGAAATTAATTAGTCGGTTTTAATTAGGCAAGGAAATGTACCTGAATAATTAGAACAGCTATGTATATTAACAATTGGGAAAACTTATAGAATGTCGATAATTGGGTAATTCTGTTAACTTTCATTTCAGGAGTTAAGATTAATTAAATACATGGTAGGGTGATCAAAAAATCGACAATTTTTTTTTTTAATTTCTGACACAGAATAATTTGTTCTAGGCACCTCTAGAGATTCGTGAGATTGTAACAAGAGCATAAGCTTTGACCCAGGTACCAGAGACCACTGTCCAGTGGCTCCTTTGTGAAACGATCGTGAGGACTAAAAACAACTACTCCCCTGGCTATATGCCACGACGGGTATTGAATTACATGGGTCACACAAAATCTTCGTTTGCAACAGACAAGGGTATTTGGCTGATAATAGTGAGATGTTTGATGTGTTCGTCCGAGCAGAGTGGACTTCTATGGAAGTCGGTTTTGGTGAGTCGCAGCCAGTGACGAAAGCAACCGAGGATGAGCTTTGAAAATGTATACGAACGACGTGAGACAATCCCTCCGGTCCCCACCATCAGTGGTGGAACAAGCCGGCTCCCGGACTCAAGCATCATGGGTTCGCACGCTGAGCATCCAATCGTCTATTTACTCAGCACCCTTACCTTCCAAGTTAGAAATGCAATGATACGATCGATCAGTTGGCAGAGACTGCTCAATACAGTAGGAACCAGGCGTAGCCATTAACCTACCATTCCCCACTTGGTAGGTGAGGGGTTCTGAGTGAATAGACGATTGGGTGCACAGCATGCAAACCCATGACGCTCAAGTTCGGGAGCCGGGTTGGCTTGTTACCCAATAACAGTGGGGACCGGAGGAATTGTCTCACGTTGTTCGTATACATTTTCAAAACTGATCCTCGGTTGCTTTCCTCACCGGCTGCTGTGACTCACCAAAACTGACTTCCATAGAGTTCCCTCTGCTCGGACGAACATATATCAAACATTTCACCTTCAGAGATTGCTTGGCAATGATGAGCACTTAATTTTAATAGAAAGATTCGCTGTTTTGCATATTTTCCTCAATTCCATATAAAAAAAATCTATGTCACCATTCGTTGAATTGAACGACGAAAAAGGTCTCTTATACCTTTTTGATAAATCTGTCCATTTGAAAGAAATTGAAGGCCAAAGATTAAATAATTTTCTTGATAATTTTTAAGAAAAATACGTTTTTTGGTTTTAAATTTGGTAACTTACTGAAAAATGATTATTGAGAATTGAGTTTCTCTATTTTTATAGAAAATTAAACAATCAACAAAAAAGGGTTATAGTACTCCTAATGACATTTTATATTCAAATAAAAATTAACCTGCTTTCCCTTTTAAAATAAGAAAGGTAATTTCCCGCTGCACCAGAAGTAACAAAAAACAAATGAAACTATGACATATTGCACATTTAGATGATATACCTACGAACCAAAACTTAAGGTACATTTTCTTAAAAACCACTAAACCGATTTTAAAAAACTTAAGACTATTGCAGATAGAATCAAAAAGCCTTCAAAATAAGGTACTACTTGACTCCCTTCCCCATTTAAACTTGTTGACGTTTATGTTAGTTGGGGAAGGGGATTACCCTGGACAAGTAAATTTTGATACAAACATGTGTCCCCTTAAAAATAAAAATTGACGTGTTTAAGGATTTTTCTATAGGTGTACAAAGAAGGAAATTATAGGAGGTGGCTCGTTTTAAATGGAATGCACTGTATATACAAATATACATGCATACAATTGGAGCTAATAAAAACGTGTTAAAAACTACTTATAAGTACTGTATTGTCTTTAGATGTAAAAATACAATAAGAAATTTACCCGATAAAGTGTTTATTCTTGACCCGAGACGTGAGGACATAAGGAGAAAGTGGTGTAAACTCATGAAAAGAAACATGGTATCTCAATTAATAACTTGTGTATACCATTGTGAAGAGTCATTCAACGTAAGCATTTATGTCGTTTTCTAAACAATATAATTTTTGTTTGATCAACACCACATAATATTCAATATTCCAATTTTAAGTGGTAAAAGTTTTGTAAGTGCTTTTCACGACACTGACTGAAGTCCCGTAAACCAGAAAACTTAAATTCTGAATAAAAATCCATATAACTTTTCAATTAACACTCCTCTATCTTTATTAGCCGAATTACAGTATAGTAGCAAACTGACAAAATATCAAAAAGACCCCGTGAAATACAGGGTGTCCGGGAAAATGTGGGAAATCTCTCGCACACGTATGGAACAGATGAAAATAACACGATATCGTGGTATAACCTCCTGGCTTCCAAAGCATTGCAAGATGCAAGACCATACATCAGGTGCATGTCTGCATATTCACTAAACGTGTATTCCATATTTCCAATTACTTATTCAAAGACGAAATTCAAAAATTAGTTAAGTTAATATCGAAGTAAAGAATGAATGTGTCACCGACGTGAAAGTTGACAAGTTCTGAAAGGTGGTAATTTTTTTCAAACCTAGATAATATGTACTTAGCAATCTCCCTAACAACATTTGCAACAAATTCCTGACCTGCTACGAGAGGACTTCAATACTGAATCAAAAATTACGAATTACATCGAAAATAAAATATTGCATTATTAAACAAAAATACTCTTATTGTTAAAATAATTTTTTACTCGAAAACGGCTCATTTTATCGATGTCAAACAAGAGTACCTTTTTTTTAGCAAAAGGTTTAAACTACCCAAAAACATATTTTTTGTGTCTTCACCATACAGGGCGTAAAAATATTATCAATAATGTGCGAAAACTAGTCCGTCCCTGGCAAACTAAAGAAGCGACATAAGTTTCAAGGGCACTATTTTAAGAGGTCTTTACTAGTATGTATCGTACTAAAATATTATCAAATTATACAGAGCGCTTTAAAAGTTATTCACGAAAAATCGATTTCTAGCTGCCCCCTTTAGGGGATCATATCTCCGCAGGGGGTCTTAAACGGAAAAATTTTATAGGAACTTGTCGTGTTATTTTCATCTGTTCCATACGTGTGCGAGAGATTTCCCACATTTTCCCGGACACCCTGTATATTTTCTCAAAATAAAAAGGTAGCGCTACATCCCTCGGTAACTATTTTTGTGAACTGGTGTTACTAGGCGCATTTTTTGGTTTTGATCCCTTTTATCCCTCCAATTTACAGCGATAAAGCACTGCAGCCATAGGCGTAACTAGCTATTCAACCTGGGGGCCTAGGGGCCCGAAATAAATCGGAATGATAGCGCAATTGCTGCAATAAAAAATTTGAAGAGCAACAAAAAAAGGGCCTCATCTGAAACACTAACGCTTTAAGTACAAGTACAAATATTCCTATATGGTAAATTTTTCCTGGGGTGGCCTGGCAAATAAGCAACTAGATGTTCGGCCACTGGCTTTTTCGTCCGACCAATCAACGAACACTATAAGTCACGTGATGCAAAAACATCCTTGAATTACAAAATATTTTGTTTTATTTGAACCGAAAACATTAAGTATTTAAATATATTTTTATTTAAAAGTGGATCCAGAATTTTAACCAAACATAAAAATACTGAATTATCATTCAAAGACTACAGTCCCCAAACCGGTAATTTGATTGGTTTGAACGCCACAAGCGGACATGCAAACCTGTCATATTGTATTGGGGGTCATAATTCGTTTTGGTTAGGCAAATGTTTTGTTTTTTTTTATTCCTTAATACATTTAAAAATAACTAACCAGAACTAACAATGACCAACCCTATGTGACAGTTTGCATAACTGTCTGTAGCGCTTTAAACCAATCAATTACAGATTCCGGTGCTTCTTACCGTAGTTTTTGGATAATTAAATATTTTTACGTTTGGTTAAAATACTGGATATACTTTTAAATAAATATATATTTAAATATTGTTTTTCTGTTTAAATAAAACGAAATCTTTGTATAATTTAAGGGAAGTTTTATGCATTACGTGACTGTTAATGTTTGTTGATTGTTCGAACGAAAAACCAGTTGCCGAACTCTAGAGGCTTGTGCCTGGCAACACAGGGGGGATCCTGCCTCCCTTTCAGGCTCCTTCGTAGTTACGCGAATAGCTGTCCCAGTCTTATTCGAAATTTAATTTTGATTGACGGTTTAAGGTTAATATAAAAGGTGAATTTTACATAAACAAAGCACAATTTAGTAGTACAACTTATTACTAAAGGCCAATAAAAAATCATATGTGTTTTTAATAATATTAGAAATCAGAATAATATTGCTCGCCTTCCTAACTTAGCAATTTTTATGGTACATACCAGAAAATAAGGTTAAGTATACAAATAATACAGGGTGATAAGTCGGCACCATTGCTAACTTCTTTATTATTGGAGATACGAAGTCGGTTAGTGAACTTGTAGTATTTTTTCGCTGATAATCGTGCTGCCAAAAAAAAAATATTTAAACATCGGGTTTTCGATTTTTGCAAAAAAAATGTACTTTTTAAAATGAAACACCCTGTATATTATCACCATTTAAAATATCTATCATCAACACGTAGTATATCCAATTTTAGGAAATATATCCAACACAGTTTTAAGGTTTGGCCACATGCATCCACACCGTAGCACGGCCGTGTCTCGGTTTTGAAATATACCGTTGTAATCAAATATCATCGCCAGTGGTGTAGCTACTATGGGGCTAGAGGCAGTGCCCCAGGGCCACCAAGCTTAGGTTGGTTGGAGTTGAAAAAGGGCCTTCGCCTTCGGCGTAAGTACAGAAATAGTGAAAATAAAGGGTACGGCCTTTTTTTTCCTCTTAAAATTTTTTATTTTTTTTTGTCCCAGGGCCCCTGCTTGCCTAGCTACGCCCCTGATCACCGCCCCGTGCCCGACCACACACCCGCACCACATTTTAAAAAGCATACAAACATTAGTTTATTTGAATTTCTCGAAATATAAATTATAAAACAAAAAAAAATGACAATGTATTCGTAAGTTTTACTCACATATTATTCACAAGATGTAACAATAAAATTAATTTTACACTTTTTAATACTTATTAAATCACTTTTTTGTATTGTTTATTTACAACAAAACTTTAACCACAAAATTTTAATTTTACGTAATGAACTGAAATAAAAGGTGACGCCCGTACACTCAAAACTTAGTTCGGGGAACATCGGCGCTGTCCGATTAACATATGGTTTCATTTACTAGGCATGTTTAAGGCCATGCAAGACACGGTTGTGCTATGGTGCGGGTCTTGTGGGACATCAGTGCGGTTATGTGTGGCCAGACTTTTACCTATACTACACTTAAAATTTGGATAAAAGGAAATAGATATAAGTAGAAAAATTTGTTTTATTTAAACAAAGAGATATACATACTTAAAACAATAGACTTAGCTTGACAAAAATGCTTTTTATATTTTTGAGGGCATGAGAAGTGCTCTTGAATTTTTTCGAATTTGCCTTTCCTCCGCACTTTCCTCTATCACCGTGAAATCGGGCTCGGTGCGGTTATTTGTGGCCCGACCCTCAGGCGGCAGTTCTTTTGCTCACGTATATTGCGGCCGCCTGATTTAAAAATACAAATATTTTTTTTTACATAAAGATCAAAAGCAGCGCTGTCTTGTTTACGTCAGAATAAAAAAACTTGTTTTTTAAATCAGCCGGCTGCAATATTTCTGAGCGAAAAAGCCCTGCCGCTGGCCGCTCGAAACAAACAAATATTATCCGCGGAGTGTTTTTATATAAATTGGTTTAAAGACGCTGTTTACCACAAAATATTGTAGTCATTACCAACAACCAGAGTTAGGTCGTATTCGAATACTCAGTATTCAGAATACATTTTGCCGGTATTCGAATACATTTGTGTGTTTGGTATTCGGTATTCGGCAGAATACTTTTTTGGTTAGTATTCGGAATTCTGTATTCGAATACTTCAGAAGTATTCGACGAATATTATTTTTGAGTATTCGAATACCGGCGATCCGAGTATTCGAATACCGAAAAGTGTAAGCAATATCTGAATACTAAAATTGTCATGATTAGAATAACGAAAGGAAAGCAAAAAAAAAAAAATGAGGTAAGGACCTTTTTTTTCTGCCCTTCAAATTTAGGTTACTTTTTTGTTTAGTAGTATTCGAATAATTTCGTTTCCAGTATTCGAATACTTTTTTCTTCCAAGTATTCAAATATTCGGTATTCGAATACTTTCTTTTCCGGTATTCGTATTCGTATTCGAACACCGATTTTCAGTATTCGACCCAACTCTGCCAACAACATAAGAAAATTTAAAAATATCCGCTTGACCCTTACGCTCTGTTATCGTGACCGAGACCTTACACTTTTTCATAAAACATTCCCGTTGAATATAATTAGTAATTTTTAAGGGGCGCCAATGTAAACTGTCACTGCAGGAAGATGCATTAAATAATAAAGTCTAGACTGTGAGGGATCGATACACAGCGTTTGCCCGCAGGATATAATTACTTTCTAGATGACTTCCAGTTATGAAAAGTATTATTAAAGGCTTTTTTGAAAAACTCGTAAATATTCCAGTAAAAACAAGTTAAAAATTTATACCTACCAACAAATAAATTGGGTAAACAAGGTTTTATTAAGCAAAAATTTTCTTAAACGTAATAAAATATACAGCGTGTCTTCGGAAGTTCTTAACAAATGGGAAACTTTTTATTATTAATTTTACGAAAAAAAGTTATTCTTTATAAAAAGTCCTGCTTGATGAGAAAATAGATTTCCACAAAAATATTTGAAGGTTGGATGTACGGGGTGGCTTAAAATGGACTTGTTTTCAAATTAAAATAAGGGTTAGTTCCTAACTACGGTACCAAACTTTAAAGGGTATTTTTATGTCATTTTATGAAGAAAAGTTCATATAAACCTATGTCCGCAGTTGCTTGTTTCTGAGATACAGAGCTTTAATTTTTTATTTTTAAGGTCAGTTTGTTTTTAAATATCTTAAATACGAAACCGGATATAAAAAAGTATATTACTAAAAGTTGTATTTTTAGTTGCTTTGAGGGAAAAATATAAAAACTGCATCATAAAAACCCAGTGGCGTACATTTTTCTCTCAATAATATTGGCTGTTGTGCCCACTGTACGCCACTGGCTTTCTATGCAGTTTTTATATTTTTTTTCCTTTAAAGCAACTAAAAATACAACTTTTTAGTAAAGTACATTTTTTTTGTATTTAAGATATTTAAAAACAAACAGAACTTTCAAAAATATTTACCGCTCTGTATCTCTGAAACCAAGCAACTTTGGATATATGTTTATAGGAATTTTTCTTCATAAAACGACATAAGAAATCACCCTTTAAAGTTTGGTACGTTTGTTAGAAATATCCCCTATTTTAATTTGGAAACAAGTCATTTTTAAGCCACGCTGTACATTCAACCTTCAAATTTTTTTCTGAAAAAGTATTTTCTCATCAAGCAGTACTTTTTATATAGAATAACTTTTTTGTAAAATTAATAATAAAAAGTTTCCCATTTGTTAAGAACTTTCGAAGACACGCTGTATAAGATTAAACCTAAGTTAAATATTTTTTCTAGTTAACTTTAAAATGCCTGTTAGGTGATTTACTTCCATAGTTACATTATTTTATTAAATACAGGGTGCTTCATTAGTGCGTCGCGTTCTATAGCGCCTAAACTATGTAAGTCAGGTATTTTGTTTAAAGTGTTTTTTAAATAAGGGATCAAAGGCAATTTTTAAAAAATATTTTGATTATATACAGGGTACTCAAATTTGCCCTACCACAATTTAATCATTTTTTTTAATGGAACACCCCGAATATTTTTACATATTTGGGACAATTTTATGTTTGTCTAAACATGTGTACAATATTAGACCTATCAAACTATAGGTTTTAAAGAAAATTAAATTTTCTTAAAAAAATATAATAAAACATTGATACATGAAAAAATGTCTCCAAGTCAAGAAACAGGTTACTGTATTCAAAAAGTAATAAAGTTTGATTGAAAAGGGCCAAAAGATGGCCTTCAATAAGTTTAGGCTAATTTCAACATACAGGGTGCTCAAAAATATCCTCACCATATTCAAAAATTCAATCGGTCCTTACTTCTTTTTTCAAAAGGAACACCGTGTATATTCGGCAAATTTTTAGATTTTAGGAATAAAAATAGCAGCTGCTCTTAATTTGAATTCCAATAGCTGTCACTATTCCTTAATTACTTTTTTAAACAAAATATTAATTAAACACTGTTAGTTTAGTTTGCATAGTTGTAAAATGGAGTTAGCAGTATTTTTATATTAACAAAGGCGGTAATATTCTTGAATAAAAACTTAAACATCCTTAAACACAAAAACTGAAAATATAAATGAAACTATGCAAAAACCAGTGAATAGCTACTATGGGGCTAGACAGGGCTTTTTTTAAAGAGCGTTAAATTTGTTACAAACGATTTTAAATAGTGCCGTTGGGGCCCTCCTTTATATATTTCCCTTGCTTACTAACTTAACTTGTTGATACGTTTTGTTTAAAGAAGGCGAGTTTTTTTGGGATGCTTCGAGCACATCCAAATTTTAAATACTTAACTTGGGATTCTACTTTATTTTTAGCCCCAAGACCCTTGCTTACGTAGCTTGTCAACTGAACCTGCAAAACAAATTTTTTGCGTATTAAACATTTAAAGCTAGATTTTTATAGAAGTCATGGTAGTCAACTGGTAAAGTTGACTTTAGTTCTTGAAAGTCAAAATACTATTTGGCTGATATTTCAATAGTATTTGAATGCCTTGATGGTAATACATTGTCTTTGCTGATTGTTTTAAAGATTTGAATAATTTATTGTTCAAATATTTTTCTGAAGATAAATATTTCTATTTTCTAATTATTTTTGGCTTTTATTTTTCTTACGGTAAACACATTAAATCTCTCTCTAAAATGTCACATTGCTTAAACTTAATACAAAATTTGAATTCATCTTTTTTTTTAAATCAATAATTCATTTAAACGCTTGTGTGGGTACAGCTTAATAAGTTATTATTTTTGGGACCACACCATTTCCTTTGTGAAGTCTGTATAGTTCTTTTTTGAGGAAGACTTGAGCAATAGAACAGTAATGTCCGCTTATAACGAATCTCAAGGGACCGGCAAAAAGGTTCGCTATAAGCGAAGTACGCTATAAAGAATAGGTGATAATTCATTTAGAATCTCATTATTTTTAATACGGCATCTATACATATCTGTTTGAAGTATGTACACACATATTACATATAAGGTACATAATATATATAGTATGCATGTATATAACACTAAAAATAGTTAACTTGAACGTAGAACATTAAAAAAAAATGACAAACCCGTTTAAGTTTGTTTTGTTTTTGTGAAATGACGATCATTATTATGTAATTTCACTTCGGCTAGTCGATCAAATACAGGAATATAGGAATAGATATCAATTCCGTATTTGCAGATTCTCCATCATTATTATTTGGCTCCTCATCATCATCATCATCATCGATAAGAATTTTAGAAGACACAGAAGCGACAATGGCATTATCATCCAAGTATTCGACAGTCACAATATCGTCGTCAAACAGAAACAAAAAGATTTCCGGGAATCCCCAAGGAATTCTCTGTTTACTGGGTAAAATATGGTTCGTTATAACCGGAAAAAAATTTGCGAATATATCGGAATAAGCAGGTTCGTTATTTGGCGAAAAATTTTAAATATGTTTATTAATATTTTAGTCCGTATGCTATAGATTGGCTTCGCTATAAACGGAAATTCGTAATAAGCGGGTTCGTTATAAACGGACATTACTGTATTTTTTTGTAAAGAGAATCTGCATTGATGGGACTTTATTGTCGATAATGAATTATGAAACTCGTGAATATTTTGTTTTTGAAATGGTTTTTTTATCATTATCATCAGCTTTCCTGAACACCTGTTTTTAAATAGTACTTTAAGAGTCTAATTTTTAACACGCTTTTATTAACTTGGGTTGTAACTATCTATCTATCAATCTGGCTATCTATGTAACGGAATCTTTGAGCCTAATTTTAACCAACTTCCAGCTATTCGATTTCTTTGAAACTTTGCACACTTATTAATGACCCATGACAATGCAATAATCTGCAAACAGTATCCCGTTATCTTGTTTTTGATCGCCAGGAAAAAAATTCCATTATATTATAAAAACAACACCTGGGTTGCCATCTGTTGGCAACATTCCAAACTTTGCTACTCAATTGCGAAGAAATTTTTTAGTGGGTTGCCATCTGTTGGCAACATTTCAAACTTTGCTACTCTTTGCCATCTGTTGGCAACATTCCAAACTTTGCTACTCAATTGGCGAAGAAATTTTTTAGTGGGTTGCCATCTGTTGGCAACATTTCAAACTTTGCTACTCTTGTTCACTAAAAATTTTTTCGCCATTTTGTCAAGAGTAGCAAAGTTAATTGATATAACGAACTAAAAATGAAAAATAATTAATAGTTTAAAAAACTAAAAAACACGCTTTTATATGCAACCGAACTAAAAATTAGAAAATAATTTTTCATTAAAAAAATATTGTCATTTCATAGTAAAAAGCGTGGGTGCTTAATATATTAAATGTTATAATTATTATATTTGCCAATATCTATGATGGAAAAGTTATGAAAAATAGTAAAATGCACCCCACGCTTTTTACTATGAAATGATCAATATTTTTTTTTAATGAAAAATTATTTTCTAATTTTTAGTTCGGTTGCATATAAAAGCGTGTTTTTTAGTTTTTAAACTATTAATTATTCTTGATTCTTCTGGCATCTCTTCATCTCTGGCTCTTTACTAAAAACACTTTTCTCAGTATTGTGCACAAAACCTTTTTTCTTCTCCCGAGGGCTAAACCAACAAGTGCACTGCTTTTGTATAAATTGGCGGGAGTTAGCAGTTTTTTTTGCCCATCGTAATGATTTCGATTTAGCTGAAATACTTGCCTTGTAAATTAGACCATTTTTCTTCTAAATATGAGGTTTAAAGGTTTACACGCGGATGCACGAGCTTTAGTTCTCGAATTTAAAAAGCTCAAAATCGTTAAAAGTAAAGTTAGCGGGGTAATACATTAGCCGACGATATGGTATTCTTTTAAAAATGCAAAACACATGACAAAGAGTCGCTTGACCTGTTAATTAACTACTTAATTTCTTGTTATTGATGTACCGAAAGGTTAAATATAATTCTGTAGGTAGGAGAAAGGAAAAACAAATATACACTCCGGTTAAAAATAAACCCATTAATTTTATCGAGCACATATGTTTTTAAAAGACCGGATTAAAGTTCATTTTGTCTTTTAGTGTAAATCCTATTTTTAACACCTATAAAATCCAGAAGTATCACTAAAAACAGATGTTTTGTGAGAATATTAGTGTTTAATTAGTAAAATCGAAAATAAGCGTTCTTGTTAACATATTGAAGAGTTTTTAAGAGCTGCTACGAAACAACTGAATTTATAATGATGTGTGGCAAAAAAACTGCAATTTTTTCAAAAATTAAAATAATTTTTTTAATTTTGATTTTTATTAAATTATTTTTTTCCTTAATATGGCAATAAGTAAATCTTGCAAACATTTTCCTTTGTTTTTGAACAACCAGAAGAATTAATAATTTTTTTTTTTTTTTTAACTAAACGGAGATTTAAAATAATATTTTTAATTAAAAATTACGTACTTACGAACTAAATTTTTATGATATTTAAAAAAAAATAAAAAGTTATAGGGTGAGTGACCTCGGCATTTAAAGTGAATTTGCTCAGAAACTATTAAACCGATGTTAAAAAAACTAATATACTCCCTGTGCCAGTAATAAAGTAGACTTTGTAATAAGAACACTTTTAAAACCTTTTTGCGGGGTTCCTATTGACTAGTCTACCACGAATATTCAAACCGCCGTACATGGAAGCGGCGCTTTAACCCAGCCTGCCAATGTTAAATGCTTCGGGTGTCGGACCGGGCAAACGCGTCACTTTTGTTTGTCTGACAAGTTTACCACAATGCTTTGCATGCAATTTTTAAACATTGTGCCAAAATAACGTATGTCTTACAGTCACGAAACCATAAGACCCATGAACATGTTTTGGGTATCAGATTGGGAGGGTTTCGTAACTGTATGGATGGTATTTCTTTAGGTACACGCCAAAATTAAATTAAAAGTACTAAAAACCAAAAAAATTTAAACAAGTAAAAGATAATTAAAAATCGACGTTTCGGTGGCAAATCTGCCACCGTTTTCAAGATAAATGGAAATAAAATAATAAAAATGAAAACTTACTATTATTTAGGTTTTAAAATTCAAAGTTTTTATGTTTTTTCTCGGATATTCTGAAAACTTTGACATTAAATGTCAAAACATGTTTGTTTGGTTGTAGTGTCATGGTGACATAGATAACTGGTTGCTGGTGTATTGATTGTTTATTTTAAAAAGGTGAATAGTTAGTTAATTTTTAGTCTTCCTGAAGATACTTCAGTATCAAGCAAAGGCAACCAAGTGTTATTTAAATTAACTGAAATTGATGCTACACAATTATCTTTATTTAATAATATATACGCACTTTCTTTGATTTTGCGTTTTTTAGAACAAGTTTCCTTTGCTAAAATGCTCGAAGCATCCCAGTTTATTCTATGATTGTTATTAAATGCGTGTTGGCAGATTTTTAATTTATTATTTTATATTCTGTGTTTTTAATGTATGATCTGTGTTCTTTTATGCGTTTGGCTAATGGTCTACAAGTTTCACCATATAAAACTTATTGCATTCGCAAGGTATTTTATAAATGACATTTTTGTATTTTCATTTAAGTTGTGTGGTATTGTTTTTGTTAATTGAGATCTGATTGTGTTTTGTGTTTTAAAGATTGTGCGAATATTAAATTTATGCCCTATTCGTTGAATTTTATTTGATAGTCCGGGAATGTATGGTAAATGTATTAACTAACTATTCACCTTTTTAAAATAAACAATCAATACACCAGCAACCAGTTATCTATGTCACCATGACACTATAACCAAACAAACATGTTTTGACATTTAATGTCAAAGTTTTCAGAATATCCGAGAAAAAACATAAAAACTTTGAATTTTAAAACCTAAATAATAGTAAGTTTTCATTTTTATTATTTTATTTCCATTTATCTTGACAACGGTGGCAGATTTGCCACCGAAACGTCGATTTTTAATTATCTTTTTACTTGTTTAAATTGTTTTGGTTTTTAGTACTTTTAATTTAATTTTGGCGTGTACCCAAAGAAATACCATCCATTAAATGAATCCGCCAAACTACAGAACATATCTTCATTTCGTAACTGTAATTTTTACGATTTTTGGCACAATGTTTAAAAGTTGCATGTAAAACATTGGTGGTAAACTTGTCTGACAAAAAAAGTGACGCGTTTGCCCAGTCTGACACCCGAGACATTTGACATTGACAAGCTGGGTTAAAGCGCCGCTTCCATATAATATGTCGGTATGAATGTTCGTTCAAAAGAAAGCCCCCTAAAAAGGTTTTAAAAGTGTTCTTATCATGAAGTCCATTTCATTAGCATGTGTAGCAGAAAAATGCAACTTTTTTTAAATAATTGAAATGATTTGATTAATTATTTTTTTATTTTCATTTTTATTAAATTATTTTTTTCCTAAATATGGCAATAAAATATTTGGTGGCTAAATTTTTATAAAAAGAAAATCTTCTTGGCAAACATTCAGTTCGGTTATAAGATATTTTTCTGTTTTTTTTGGGGGTGTGCGAATAATTCGAACTTAAGAATTATTCGTATCAAATCGAATATCAATATTCGATTCGAAACTCAAATCGAATAACTCGTGAATTCAAATTATTCAAAAGTTCCCGAATAATAAAAAAAAACAAATAAATCGAAAAAGTCGAATAATTCGATTTTTTTTTACTAATTTGAATTATTGTATTCGCGAATTTTCGAGGATATTGAATTTCAGTGTACATATAACCTTTTTCTCATACATTTTTTTCAAAAATAAATTAAAAATTATAAAAGGTAAAATGAATTGGAAAGATCTCTTGCTAGTATATTAGTATCTAGATTTTTTGTTACTGACTGAGATATACAGGGTGGCCCACCATATTCGACACGGTCTGTAGCTGGATAACCATGGGGTTTTTAAAAAAGTAAATGCTGAAACATATACAGGTCGGATAAGGCCACAGTATAAAATTATTTTACTCTATACAGGATGTCTCAAAAAGTGTGATGTATCAAAGTTACATTTATTTAAATGGAACACCCTATATATGACGGTTTTAGATTCTACATAAAAAAATAATGTAAATTTGTTAATAGTACCAAGTGTCTAATTTTATTCGTTTTTGTGATATGCCTATACCTATCTTTTATACTTTTTAAGTAAATTCCGTTTTAACATATTTTTATTCCAAATGTCTATTTAAATGTAAGGAGGCTGTGATATAGCTATGCCTATTTACTAAGCCGTTATTGCAAAATGTAAATTTGTTGAAAAAAAGCACAAAATTAAAAGATTTTGTATTATCTGCAACTATTTTTAAAATTCACAGAAAAAAATTCATTAGTTGCTTATAATGCTACTTCCAATAACACTTATTTCAGCTGAATGTGGTAATGATAAAACTTGTGTTTTTAAACAATCCTAATAACGCCTCTGGTCAGTTATGACGACATTCTGTGACCTATAACTCGTTTCTTCCATTATCCATAATTACTGTGTCAAATTTTTAAAACAACTATTAAGGTTATCAGATGGTTTCTCTGGAATATTTTTCAGAATTAACTCTAGACTAAAGTAAACCTATTTTTTTTCACATCCTACCAGTATTATATCATCATGTTGTTGTAGAAGAAGGGTTTTTATTTAAAATCATTAAAATTTCTTTTAAACTGACTAAAACACTAGTAATCAATAAATGGTCGTTGTTATTTTCTTAAAAAATATTAATGGCTGCTATGTCACAGCCAACTTTAATTTAAATAAACATTTGGACTAAACATTTGTAAAAACAGATTTTACTAAAAAGCACAAAAGATAGGTATAGGCAACCTATACACAATTTGAAAGAGTATTTTATTTGTCATCATGTGACGCAAAAAAATACAGGGTGTTCCATTTAAAATAAGAGAGATATAACTATTTGATTTTCTGAAAAATTGAAATTATTTTTGATCACCCTGTAGAATATTTGATCTTGATTTGACCTACGTATGATATGGCATACTTTTTCTAATCTTGTTACACATTTTAAAGTTTAAAGTGGTAAAAGTGTTAAAGTAAAATCAATTTAATTTTACCTCTGCATTTAAAAAAAAATCAAATATCACAAAAACAAATAAAATTAGACACTTAGTACTATAAACAAACTTGAGTTATTTTTTAAAGTAAAATCTAAAACCGTCATAAAATATAGGGTGTTCCATTTAAAAAAATATAAATTTGATACGTCACACTTTTTTGAGACACCCTGTATAGACTAAAATAATTTTATACTGTGGTCTTATCCGACCTGTATATGTTCCAGTATTTACTTTTTTAAAAACCCCATGGTTATCCAGCTACAGACCGTGTCGAATATGGTGGGCCACCCTGTATTAATATTAAGCAATTGTCTTCTTGGGATAATTTTTAATCAAAAAGGATATTATGGGTCAGTAGAATATTTTGATGCCCGATGTTATGGAATTTCAACTGGATAAAATAGAGGATCCATTCCTCGATCCATTCATATTTTGATAATTAGTAAATAATTTGCATTATTCGAAATTTTTCGAATTATTCGAAATATTTCGACTTATTCAAAATTTTTTGAATTATTCGTCGAATTTCGAAGAATTTGGAAATTCGAATTATTCGATTCGAATTTCAAATCGAATATTAATATTCGATTCGATTCAATTTGAAAGATATTCGCACACCCCTAGTTTTTTTTTGACAAGAATTAATTTAAAAATTGGACACCCGTTGTTGCTATGGTTTATTTCTAAAAACGTTCTAGGTATTTTACCGAAAAACATACGTTAAAATTTTTGTAAATGTTAAGATTTAGTGGTATTAATCACGTTTTACAACTTAGTTTTTGCAAGAAACTTTTTTGTTATGTCCAAATATAAATGGAATCGATAAATTTCACACGTCAGTCAAGATGGCTGCCAGCTCTCCCATAATAGGTTAACTGAAATGTATTTAATTTATTTATAGTATATTATATTACAAGTGTGGAAAATGACTAATTTCACACGAGTGGGAATATTGTAGCACGAGGCGTTAGCCGAGTGCGACAAACCCACGAGTGTAAGAAAGTCATTTTCACACGAGTACTGTACACTATTTTTCCTACGACCACAAATTATTCACCAAAAAATAAATAAATTAAAGTTTGTCTGTTCAGAAAAAATAAAAACAATTGAGAACTTTGTAACACTAGGGTGATATTTACTTTGCAACACTAGTGTGATATATACTTTTCCTCACTGCTATATTATACTGTTTTGACAATATTTTTACATCGAAAATCACCTACCTAGAAGCATTATATAACTTTTATCATTTTGGAATTTAAAAAGGCCCTCACTTAATAAAAATTGTATGGTTTTGTTAGGTAATAACGCTAATAGTTTAATACGGTTTTCTGCTATTATAAGGGTTTTTTAAAAATTATCGATTCTTACATATTTTAAACACTCTTCTAAATAAAACGTAAGTGGTGCATATCCAAAATATTCCGTTTTTTAAAAATATCAGTAAATAAACTTACGGGATCGGGGAGTGAAAAGGGGTGCTGGGTCGCTGGGTGGGGTAAAATTGGTAAAACGAGTTAATGAAACTGAACATCACATGTAAAACTAAGTAAAAATAACAGTTTTTCCTCATATTTTTAAGAAAAATATGTATTATTGTTGTGCTAACAATAAAAAGCCATTAATGCACTTTTAAGAACTATATTTCATAAAAGTAAACTATTCAAAAATACACAAAAGTACAATTTAGCCATCTTAACAGAACTGTACCACCACGGCTAATCACCGCGCCAATAGTCGAATGCCTGAGTCACTAGATTTATTAATTTATGACAATCATGCTTAGGCAACCAACTATACATTATAATACAAAATATAATAAATATAAAAATTGTAAATGCACAACACTGTGCCAGTCAGTGAAAGTTGTTTTTAGTGGTTATGTCTATTTTTGTTTATGTTTTTATTTTTTCGTAAATTTTAATAAATATAAAATAAGATGATTTTCGCTAATTTGGGTTCTACCGTTTAAGGTAAATAAAAAGTTTTTTTTTACTGTCACTACAATAAATATGTCACTTGCAAAACCAATAGCAGTTTTTAGAATGACATCATAATATGTATCACACCAGTGTTGTAAAGTACTTTGCAACACTAGTGCTGTAAAGTACTTTGCAACACTAGTGTGATATAACGCATTTTCTATGCATGAAATCAGTGTGCTATTTGCTATTTTCACAAGTGGTCGTAGGAAAAATAATTTATTAATTTCGCGAAAATATCCCAACGATTAAAGCGATTTTTACTAAGTATACCTAACTAAAAACAAATTATAATTAATAATAACCCAACTTAATCATTGTCTAAAATAGGCATTTAAATAGGTAATTTACATAAAAAATTTCTATATCAAGTTATTCAAAACAAAAATGAAATTAAATCATGCACAAAATAAACAACTTGCACTAAATAGAGTCAATAGAATAATAGAAACAATTGTAAACAGGAAATAATCAAAATGGTAATTAAAGCGCGTTTGTATTCTGGTCGCAAAAAGAAATCAGCAATACGCCACGGATTACATATATTTATTGGATTGGCGCTATTCCAGGATTCCTATCAAGTTCACTACATATATGTACGAGGGGATAACCGAAAGACTATTAAATATTTATACAGAGTTATTCTTAATTAACAGATTGTTGGACTACAAATTTGAGGGCCACCCAGGGGGCGTAGCTACCTTCGCATCAGCCAACGACGTATGGACCAGGTTTGTTTACGTTTGAACTGTTGTCATCAATACATCACAGTAAAAGCGCTAAAATGCGGTTTGCCAAATTTAATTTTTCCACTCTAAACTTACTAACCACAAGTAATTGTTGGATAGGCTCTCTATATTAAGGAATTTTGTTATATAACTTTTTAAATAAACAATACATATATTTTTATCATTTTTAGATATCATAATAAAAAAACATGTTCAAATATTATAAGTTATTATCTTTATAAAAAAGCAAAATTCTGAAAATACGTGATTATTTGTTAATCCCGGCCACGCCGCCAAGGGATTTTTACTCCATCGTAAATAAAACATGAATGAACTCTTCCTAAACGCTTGTGGGCGACGCCCCTTTGCTTTGTCATTTCTGTTGGTTTCTGTCATTTGACAATTTGGAAAGCCAAAAGTGATCAAATAAAGCTTATAAGGCGTTTTTTTGTGTATTTTCTGGTGTTTGTTGGTGATTAGAAAGTGTTTTTAAAGACAATATGGGTAGGCAGTGATTTGTTTGTAGAAGGGTAGACTATTCATTTCCGCAGCTCACTTTTCACAGGTAAATAGAGACCAACGTCGTTGGCTGCATACGAGGGGTGTCTCACTAGTTAAAATTTTGTACACCTATTCCCGAAATTCCCGAAAATTTTCAGAATTCTTGAAAAATTTCTCTAAAAATCTATAAAATCCTGAAATTCTTTAAAAATTCCTGAATTTCTGTAAAAATGTTTAAATTACCCTGGGTAGATGCCGAAGACTTTGCGGAAAGAATTGGGGACTCAGTCCGAAGATGAACCTATGGTTATACAAAATGGTCGTCAGACCAATGATAACCTACGGGTCAATTGCCTGGGGTGCAAAGACGCTACAAAAGACGGCAATAAGGCAATTACAAAGTATACAGAGACTCGCTTGTCTATGTATTACGGGGGCCATGAAATCAACCCCTACTGCAGCACTGGAAGTGCTGCTCAATCTACCGCCACTTCACATCTACATACAGGGTGAAGTGAAAGCGGTACAATACCGTCTCAAACAAGGCCAGAGTCCTATCATAAGACAGGAAAGGGCCATACAATGGAGATTCAAGAAGGACCAAGAAGTCAACTCAGTGTGTGAGATGCCTTCAGACAAAATGGTACCAAGCTACTGGCTAAACAAAGGTTTTCAAACTTTAATACCAGACAGACAGGACTGGGTGGCAGGGCCTCCCATTAAAGCCGACCTAATCTGGTATACAGACGGCTCCAAAACAGACCAAGGAGTTGGAGCAGGTATATATGGGGACAAACCAAGGACGAAAATAAACTTGGGTCTCGGACAACACCCTACTGTGTTCCAGGCCGAAATTGTAGCCATAGAACAATGTGCTAGGGAAATCATCAGAAGGAGCTATGAGGATAAAACCATAGTAATCTATTCGGACAGCCAGGCAGCCATCAGGGCACTCAGTTCATGCAAAATCAGCTCCAAGCTGGTGCGGGACTGCGTAATTGCCCTGGAAGAGGTGGGTGCGTCCAACAAGCTAACCATTGCCTGGGTACCAGGACACGAAGGCCACGAAGGCAATGAAGAAGCTGATAAATTGGCAAAGGAGGGGCTGGCAGGACAATGGTAGGTCCCGAGCCCTACTGTGGTATTCCATCATGCCAGGTAAGGTCATCCATTAGATCATGGATTATGAGGGAATCACAAGACTGGTGGATGAGAACACCAGGACAGCGTCAGGCGAAAGTGTTCATCAAGGCTTACTCGCCAGAATTTACAAAAGACCTTCTGAATTATAACCGGAAGGCAGTAAGAATAATAGTGGGTCAACTGACAGGTCATTGCAGACTGAATAAACACCTGGAAACTATGGGCCTGGCAGAAGAAAACCTATGTAGGTTCTGCCAGGAGGAGGAAGAAACCGCAGAACACGTATGGTGCTACTGCGAAGCCCTTTGTCGTCTGCGGTTTGCAAGGCTGGGTGAAGAAAAACCTAAAGCGGCAAAATATACCAAGGGGCCAGTTTCAAGCTTGTGGAGTCTGATTAAACAGACCGGCTTGGATGGCGTGCTCTAACCTATGGACGGAGGACACACAATAAACCTGAGCAGGTTGCAGTGCTAGAGGATATGCAATCCACCTCCTAATCTAATCTAATCTAATCTAATATTATTATGATCTTGTTGCAAGTGGATTTACTTGGACAAATGTTAGCAGAGTGTTATTTTTCCCCATACTTACAATTTTAGAGTTGTTTTTTAGTTTTATGAGATTTATAATGGCAATTTACATGAGCAATAAAATTTGAGAGTGTCCATTTTTTCCGTATTTTGTTTCAGTATAAAATGCTTTTATATCGACCAAACATACAGGGCATGATATAATGGCATACTCATTTCTCACTTGTAAATTTGCCACATGTCTTTGACATGTCAAACAAAATAGCAAATAAATCCTCGTGTTAAAGTTCGAGTTACAACTTTATAATATTGGGTCTAACGAAGATAATTTTTAAAGTAATTATTAACTGGTGGTTAAAATAATAAAGTTTTTAATATAATAATAACCAAAACTATTAAAAAATTCTGTATTGCTTGGGCACATTTGGAAAAAAACTTTGTTGTGCAAGTACCATTTGACTTCAAATCGAGCTTTGAATCGAGCTTCAAATTAACCTGACTCTATATGAGTTAATCTAGTTAGTAACATTGAGATATTTTTAATTTATGTAAATACTACAAATTATATAGGCATTTTCCTACCTTGAGGACGTACAGATTGGACCTCAGCGTCACTCTGGATGAGAGAATCTTAATTTTATTAAATAAAGAGATTTGTGTTGTATTGTTTTGGCAAAAATCAAGGCAAAAATAATTCTAAATGCTTAACAGCCAAAAAAACTTGATTTAGTTATAATAATGTATTTTTCTTCAAACGTCAAAAATAATGATCATTGTTGTAATTAACAAAAAACAATAAAATGTCACTTTTTATACTATTTCTCCTCAGCGACAGTAAAAATCTTTTGCTGCCGCCCGTGAGCGGCATTAAAATTAAAATCCATAAACGACAAATAATAGAACGCAATAAAAATTTGACATTTATGGAAATTTGTAAAAATGCGAAGTAGGCTGTTTTTTTTTAGTGACGATGTTGGGCGACAGTAAAAACACTTTTAGTGCCGCTAAAGCATTGTCAAAAACCTTGGATTAATATTTCCATAAAAAAGATTAAGTATTTTTCAAATGAACTTTTACGCTTGATGAAAAAATTGCATGTTTTATTCGGAGAGGAAGACACTTTTTTGCTTCGTCTGTACTTTGTTGGACTCGCTGCACTCGTCCAACAAATTCTACAAACTCAGCAAAAAACGTAACTTTTGCTCCTTATAAAACAATTCCTATAAGTACTATTTTCTGCAAACGTCAAAAACAGCGATCCTTGTTGTATTTAACAAATTACTTTAACTATTTCTTCTCAGCGGCAGTAAAAATGTATTGCTGCCGCCCGCGAGCAAAATCCATAAATGACGAATTTAAAAAATTTGACATTTACTGAAATTTGTAAAAATGCAAAGTAATTAATCAGAATTTAAGCCACTTTTAAAATTGCCGCCTTTAAAGAATCCTTAAATCCATATAAGATGATTTATATCTAAATTTATACAGGTAATAAACTTCTTTTAAATAGTAAAAATCTTTTGTTGGATACAAAGCGGCTGGAACGTTTGACTGTTTATTTTTAAAAAGCCGACAAGGCGCGCAAGTAAAAAATATCTTCATAAAAATATCAACAACATAATATAAACACATGAAACCGGACATAACACGGAACGGTAAATGTGCCGTATAGGGTTTTCTGTTGTTTTTATGATTAAAAAAAAATTTTTGGCTTGCATCCTATTTGTTCTTAATCATAAATGGCGCTGTTATAAAATATTTTGTATTTTTTTGTTTTTGTAAAAAACAAAAATTTGAATTTTTCGAAAGTTCTTCACTTTTAATCTGAAAATTTGGCAACAACGGCTTATCTGTTCAACTTTACGCATCCGAGTTCTTAGTGGATTTTTTAAATAAAATTCAACGTGCCCGAAGTCACGGTCAGGTTAGTTCTAGTTAGTTAACTCTTTTCTTTTTAATTGGAATAAAAAAAATATATCTCTTTGACATATTTTCGATGTTGCCAAATGCTCTTTATATTTTACTTCCAATATAATTACGCTTCTTTAACCTTTTTTGCTAATTTGAGGTTATAAAACTTAAATTTCAATTTCTTCTGAATTTCTCCATTCTTTATCAAAAATATTCAGACAAAAATTATTTTCACTTAATTTTGAATGTGATTTTGACCAATATTAACTCATTTTACCCCGCCCAACACCCCTATTCACTTCCCGGTACCGCAAGTTTATTAAGTTATAATTAATTAAAATTTGTATATTTTGGATCAGCGCCACTGGTGTTTTATTAAGGGAAGGGTCTAAAATCAGTGAGTATCATTTATTTTTAAGAAAATTACAGCATTGCCAGAATTAAGCACAACACTCTAATTCCGAGGTCGTCAAAGTGCGGCCCCCGTTCCTTAAAACTGGCACAAACACTCACTGTAACTTCTAACCTAAGTAGATGCTTACCTAAAAATCCCGAAAACAAACTAGAAATTTCTGAAAATTTCTAAAGATTGCCGAAAATTCCTAAAAATCCTGAAAATTCTCGACTATTTCTGTAAATTCCCTTAAATTTTTGGAAATTCCCGTAAATTCCTGAAAATTCTCGTAAATTCCTGAAAATTTCCTTAAATTCCTGAAAATTCCTGAAAATTCCCGACGATTTGTACACCTATTCCCGTAGTGAGACACCCCTCGGCTGCATACTATCGACCAAGGTCAAAAAGTAAGTCTGCCATTTTAATTTCTCGCTTGCCTCACCCCCTTTGCCTATTAGGATTGTTGGCTTAATGTTTACCATCACTTTTCTATAAGTATATACTCGCACTTGTAAGCAATTGCTTGAGTTTATTTATACGTTTGAAGTAAATCCTTCTATATTATGAACATTTGCTTATACTTATATTTAAAAGCATTTGCTTCTTTTTATTCATATGGCCCATTATCAACACTATTTCCGTTCTACAAAATGATGCCATAAAATTTATTATCCGACGTTTCGTCTTTAAGCTGTCATTATCAACTTTGTTGATTTTTTTATTTGAAAATCTTAATTGTTTACTTATCGGACACCACGCCGCTTTTGACATACAGGGGTTTTAATGGGGCGCTGATTACGAATCTGAAAGTGTTTTTCGTCGGCAACGTTTCATTCTCGAGATAATCGTTATCAAACTTAAGTAGAAAACTAACCTAAATTTACCATGTAAATTGGCTTTTTTATGTTTTTTTGTTTTACCACCCAGGTTTCGACTGTCGCCCCACCTAGGTGGTGCACTGCAGCCTTAAGACTTATTGTGCTCTGACCCCTACTCCTTCTCATTCACACACCATTCATTCCATAACTTAAATGGTTGCTGCTCGGTCGTTTACACTAAATTGGCACTTAGGATAACATTTCCACCACTTAAAAACTACTTTTTCTATAATATTTTTTACCATTTTTTCCATAAAATTGCAAAGCGCCGCCATTGCTACTGTGTGTAAATAAATACCAAATTATTTTTCTGAGTTTCTATCCAATAAAATCAATTCAATTTTAATTGAGACAAAACCAAACACCTAGTAGGTAACAACAGGGCCGCCGAGAGCCGTGCCGGCCCCGGTACAAGGAAAAGTTCCGGGCCCCCTTAAGTAACCAAAAAAAAATGTGACCTTAAAAAAGATGATGAGCAAAAAAAGGTCTTACTTCCCCCAAAGAAATATTGTTTACAATTCATTACTTTTTAAAATTACCCTTAATTAGGTGCAAATAAAAGGATCTCCTTAATCCATTAGCTTCATTTACGTTTTTCATCTCGCACGGGCCCCTCCCATTCAGTCCGGGCCCCGATAATTTGTCCGCCTTCTCTGCGGTCCTGGTTTCTAACTTTGCAAACAAAGCAATACATTTTTTACTCTAACAATGGTTACTATTAGTTGGTATGATCACAACATCGGTTTGTTGTTGTTCCTTTTCGTACAGACGACATAATTTTAATGAATTATATATATTTTTTTATATATTTATTTATTTTGAGTTACTACTTAAGTACTTTATTTGGTTCTTACTTTTGAAAAAAATTGACTTTAAGGAGCATTTTACTCTCTTTCCACAGGTTCTGTTTACAAAAAACAGTAGGAAAAAAGATGACTAATGCTAACACATGCGCATAAAACTAAATTTCAGTTCATATTTAAAAAAAAACACCTAGTACGTAACCATTGTTGCCAACTTTTAATACCAATGAAATAAATAAATTCTTTTTGGTAATTGTTTACAAACTGGACGCATCGCCGAATTTAAAGAAACTTGGTAGGTAAACGGGATTTTTCGGGCACAGATCACAAATCAAAAATATTTAGTCGGACACGTTTCATTTTGGAGATATCAATCATTAAACTTAAAAAGCTTTAAGTACCTTATTTTTACTATATTCCCCGATATATTTTTTTGCAAACAATTCTTGATTTAAAGCTAAATTGGCACTCAACATTTGATTTCCATCTCTTAAAAATCATTTTTTTATTATCTTTTCCATAAAATTGTAAATCTCCAGTTTTAATCGCAGTAGCTTGATTGAAAATGAAGCTTTGCAATTTTATGGAAAAATAGGTAAAATAAATAAAAAAATAGGTTTTCAGGAGGTGGAAATCAAATATTATGTACCAATTTTTCCTTCTGCGGAAAACTCAAGAATAGTCTGAAAAAAAAGGAAGAATATGGTGAATTTAGGTTAATTTTCTATAATAGGTTGATGGTGAATATCTTGAGAACGAAACGTGTCAGAAATTCTTTCAGTTTCGTAATCAGCGCCCCAAAAAACACCCGTACCTATATCAAATTTCATTAAAATCAGCGATGCGTCCGGTTTGTAAATAATTACTTTTTTTTGCCACCGTTACTAGAGTTTTAAACCAATGAAATGTATTTTATCTTTAGGTATACTTTGGGCACTTTATATTGATAAGGAATACCAAGTAAGTAACTCTAGCTACTGACTTTTTAAACCAATGAAATACGTTAAGTGTTCAGGTGTTTTTATCTATTATTTATAGTGCCCAAAGTATAGTAAAATGCTCGAGTTAAAAGTTATATCTAACCATAATTAATATCTGCTAGAAACTACTTTATGGAGGTATATGAATCAATAAAACACGCTTTGGCCTCATTTTAAAAAATTGGTAGATAAATTTTCAATACACAATTTAAAATTAAAATAGAGAAAGTAACCAACATTTGGTTCAGATGCAATCTCATTCTAAGTAGATAGATATTGAAGTTTTATTTGAATATTTACTATGGCTTATTAAAACATTAGGTAATTATTAATATTAATATGGTTCTTTGTATGAATAAAATAAAAAGAAAGTCAAGGCCTGTAACAAATAACATACAATGTGAAAGGTAAGGTAAAAATACATCATATAACATACATCTAAACACAAAACAAAAACCACAAATCACAAACAATTAAATGAATGATCATATACCTAACCCATTTCCCAAAGCCTACCTTGACAAAAGCAGTGAAAATTACAACAAACAAAACACAGGTAAATCCGGTCATGTTGACGAAATTAAAAATTCTACTTCAGGTAACAGGATTTCAACGGTCACAACAAAATCAACACAAATCTACTGATTTAAGCACACTTAAGACAAAACAAAAGACATACTACACAAGGCGTTAATTAACTTAAACAAAACAAAAGTTTTTGTTTTTTAAAACACAAAAATCGGCACATTTTTGTTATTTTTTACGGACAACACTCCAGACTATCGCCATCGCGCTACCAGATGATCTGAAAGCAATGTTGTCTTTCCTTTTGACATTTGTTGCACTGACGTTCGGTTTTAACACATATTGGCGACGTTGTCGGATTGTAAAAGTATTTTAAGAATGTACACGGTGTCTTAAGAAAATAAGCATATTTTATGAACAAAGTATAATATTTATTTTTGTCTTTTGCTTGCATATTATCAATTATGGTAATTTTCTAGAAACCTGCGCGCAACTCCGATTTTGACGAAATTTGGTATACAGGGGTTTTTGGAGCGCTGATCATGAATCTGAAAGAATTTTTGGCGGAAACGTTTCGTTCTTGAGACATTTTGGAAGGCCCTCTCCTCGCGACAAATGATTTCGTGAGAAAAAAATTCAGGATGATCAAAAAATAAAGGTCCGCACCTTTCCTGCGAGGCCCTTCATGAATTAAACTTTTATTCATGTAAAACCTATGGCGCGAGGCCCCTTGAACCACGAGGCCGTGGGTGCTGGCCCACATCGCCCACGCCCTCCGCCGCCTCTGGCTTTACTTTAAATCAAGTCGCCTATAAAAACTTAAAGAAAATTTTTTATATACATAGTTGAGGAGTTTAGGAGTAAGAGATTTGCAATTTAATGAAAAAACGCTGTAAAATAAATATAACATAGGGTTTTGAAAGGTGAATATAAAGTATAGTGTTATATCCAGAATTTTGTGCAAAAAGAAGAAGGAATAGAGTGAAAATAAGGTAAGTTTGATTTTCAACTTTGATGATGGATATCTCGACACTTGAACTCTTTTTTATCTGATTATTTTACATATTTTATTCAATAAAGTGCAAAGCTTTACTTCACAATTAATCCTTCCACTTCACTTTTAATCGCAGAGGCCATAACCATCGTTAGATTTATACCAATTATTGCTGAAAACATTTTTGCATCTCTTTTAAATATTTTTCTTTAATGATTTCACTAGTTCTGTATGTTTGTAGAAAAATTTAATAGTTTTTTTAACAAACCTTACAAATATTTTATACATTATCGGCAAAATACAACTAAAACGCTACACATATAATACACTTAGTTTTTTCATACTACAAAGTCTAATAATTTAGTGCTCCCAAGTAAATATTATTTATCAACAACTTGGCAACGTTGGAGATAAAGAAAAACTACTGTATGGTCTAGGCAACTCCAAATACATACAGGAGGAATTGGGACGAATAAACTGATGGGATAGTAGGGGCCGTCATCCAATATGGCGGCGCTACTAGTCGAGTAGTGTATAATAAACTGTCGTTCCTTAGTACTTAAATATTTGTTATTGGGCATGTTTATCGTAATCAAAATATTTTTTATGATATTTAATCGTAAAATATTACATATTATACAGTGTGTCTGATAAAGTTGGAACCATATGGAAAACTTTTTTATTATTCATTTTCGAAAAAAAAATTATTTATACAAAGTTCTGCATGGTCTAAAACTTAATATGCAATTATTAAATTTTAATTTTCTTTAGTCTTATACGAGATATGTTAAAAAATAGAATTTTGCTCAAGAGTAAAGTACCTTAATTTTTGACAAAATCAGAAAGTGCTATTAAAGAAAGTTGTTCAGAATTAATGAGCATGTACAAATATGAAATTACAGCAATTAAGCATAAGCATTCAGATTTGGTGAAAAACGCTAAAATTGTATCCTGCCAGAAAAGTAATAATAATTTATATGGAAGGAATTTTTATACTAAACTGCTGTAACTGCATATTTGTACGTCTTTTTTACTTTTTAAATAAAATTTTTTGATATTAAAAACTAAGGTACTTTACTGTTTGAGCAAAATTTATATTTTTTGACATATCTCATATAGGATTTAAAAAAATAATAAAATTTGATAACTGCATATTGACTGAACTTTTTTCCCAAAATGAATAATAAAAAAAGTTTTCCATATGGTTACAACTTTATCAGACGCAGTGTATAATCCAGTTAATATTAATTTTAGCCTTTAAACAAAAAAGTGAATAAAAAAATTTTTATAGAAAAAGAAATTGACATACTTACCAAAGCAGTATTAATTTTTAGGTCTAATTTCGCATTACATTTTACACTGCTTTTATTTTAAACATGTAGACTAGAAAAGAATTTTAGATAGATAGATAGGATAGTTTATATTACCAAAAAGAGTACATTTGTCGTGTCATAGGTTCGTCAGTAAATACAGTTAAATATTAGCATTGTATTTCTATCTGTTTTGTTCGAATATTTTCGAATGTAGAATATATATTATTAATGCACATTTAACATTACAATTAAATACATATTACGCTTTTACTTATAATGTTCGGCAAAATTTTAATAGATGAATGATTAAATTTAACATACATTCTGAGCTTGGATATGTATTTATTTATTTTACTTTATTGTCTATAATAATCCAGAAGGATATGACGACTTCAAAAAAATACAAATTAGTGCTCATAATTAAAAAATGTACAACAATATTGTTTTAACAATCATAAGTTTATACAGCAATAAAAATAAAATGCTAGAGATAACTAATGTACTTTAAAACAGATTACAAATCACACTAACCCCACCAAATTTGTTTTCACCATACTTGAGCACGTATCATCTGAAAATAAATACTAATATTATAAACTAACTTATAAACTGGTCCCTCATTTAATGCCACATCCTTTGTAGTTTCAGTGCATATATGTAATGGCAAATATGTGCGCATTTTGGGCATTTAATGATGATTTGGTCCCCCTCAGGGCTGGTCCGGGGGTGAGGGTGATCATGAAATTGAAGTAAGAAGTAAGGACCTTCTTTTTTTCCAAATAAATACGTGGAGTTTTTTTGTAATTTTATAAATTAAAGAATGAAAGAACAACAAGAAAATAGGTAAAGGGACCTTTTTTTTTTTTGCTCTTCAAAAAAATTGAAAATTTTGTTTCTTTGTAGGGGCGCCAAGATGTTTGTTTTTTGGCACCTCACACACTTTTTCTCGGCCTATGGCCCCCCTCAGAAAGTCGATATGGTCGCCCCTGATCTATAACATTAATATTATTAAGAGACAGAACTGTAACAATTTCTCTATGGTTCTGTTCTCTTAAAAAACTGATGTTTTGGTTAATAGTTTTTCTATAGTCATATACATATAAGCTGCACATATCACAACGTCATGGTTAGGGTAGCATAATCCACCCCTGCCGTTTGCAGGAATAAGAGTAGTTGGATCCAAACTGCCAGTGCAACTTATACGTTGTTTAAGAATGAAAAATTGTATTGTAAAAATAAAGACATTTTAACAATTTAAGATTAATTCAGTGACCTATTTTTTCTTCTTTGTTACACTTTAGTAGTAAAAATTAAAAGGTACCCACCTGGTTTTAAGCGTGGCCTGTTCAATGGTACATCCAAAATATCCCCTGTATTAGTATAAAATTTTGTACTGCGTTCTATATCGTCACTTTGAAAATGTAACTTATAAACCTACTAAGAACATAGACAACTTTATATTTTTAAACAAAATACAATTAGGATCAATTATACCTTATAGAATGTGTTGTTGGAATAAAATTATCCCTACGAATAGAGCATTGTATCCATTTGTTTTTAAAATCTTCATTTGAGGGAAAAGAAAAAACTGAAACCGTTGGGCCTTTACTGGCACTGGTACTCTTACAAAGAGGCACACAACAAGAGTACGGCATTTTCAAAAACTTCATAGTTTGTTAAAAAACAGAAATTTACTATAAATTTAGTATATAACTTGTCGTCTTTTGAGTGTAAAAATCGCAAAGAAAATCACAAAAAACACTAAACACTATACTAAGAGGGTCCTTTTAGTTCACTAGGCCAATGAAAAGTTAATAAAACAATGTTTTAATTAGAAAAAACTGGTTTAAACGGATGTAAACAACCACTTGTTGATACACCACTACACAAACATCACAAGAAAAAAAAGGTAAATAAAACATACACTGTACTAACAGTTGCAAAAATCAATTTTAAACGTCCTTTATGTCCACTTAAAACAATAAAAAGGTAAAAACAACCGTTGAAAACGAAAAAACTGACAAAAACACTATACTTGTCTACTGTACCAGAAAACAAGAGATGCCGCCATTTTTTATCGTCGGATGACAGTTGATTGGCTTTCCGTGAAGTAGGGCTTTCTTGAGGCGTCCTTACTCTTTAAGGCCCCCTTAAAGGGCCCTTAAGGGTGCTTCAAGTTTAAGGACATATTAAGAAAGCACTATGAATACGGTACTAGGCGACTTTGTAAAAGGACATTTTTAGGTACAAATTTTTTAGCATATTTTAGAACATACAGATTCAGTGGCGGGTTTACACACTTGCCACCAGTAGGCTATTAATTTTTGCCGCCCCTAATTTTTACTTTTTAATTTAGAACACATTTTTAAAAAAAAGGTCTTCCCTTTTATTTTTCTACTTCTACAATATTTCTATATCAAAATAAGCAATTTATGAAGTACAAAATCTGCCGCCCGTAAAAATTTGCTGCCCTAGGCTCCAGCCTACTCAGCCTGGTGGTAAATCCAGCACTGTACAGGTTGTCCCATTTTTAACACTTATATACCTAGGGTATCTATGCAGTTGTCAGTTATATCAAAAAGTAATATAGATTTCATAGCTCTTTCTGGGTCAAGCTTAAATGGTTATATCAAAATTATTGCTCTCACTTAATAAATACAGGGACAAATAAAAACTTGTTAAAAAGCTAGCTAAAGAAAATATAAAAAATGTTCTGAAAACTCACTTTCAATAATGTGAGCAGTGGCGGCGAGTAAATACGTGGGTGCATGGGGGCCAATGCACCCAAAGAGGTGAAATGTATGGGTGCAATGCTCCCATATGAGAAAATTAACATTTAACATTTTTGTCCTTCTAAAAGTGTTATGTTGATGTGGCTGAGGACCTTTGAATTCTTAGTTGAATAGAATACTAAGGATACTATTTTGGTTATTCTTTAACGTTTTCTTACGAAAAGAACGTGAAGGTGATGACCTTTTATTTCTTTTTCTCTTTGGTCTTTAAAAATGTTTCACTTGGCGCCGGCACCCATATGAAAACTCAAAACCCGCCGCGTCTGAGTTGTGAGAGCTTTTGTTTTTTTTTAGTACCAAAATAGAAAAGGTGGGCTCCCAATTTTGGTAAAGTACAGTGGCGGCTATTCAGGTGTAGTAAGTGAAGTGCCACTTCACCAAAAATAAATAATAAAACATAAAAAGACAACTAATTAATATTATTCAATTTATTTTTTTCATTTCTATTCCTTATTTGTAAAATTCGCCATGGAAAATCTAGCATATAAATTAACCGCTGGCGCGAGTCGCTTTCCTCCACTTTCGGCAACGCGACATCGCAATCCGCGAGTGTATTGCAAATATAAAACGGACCGAAGTATACACCTCATGTGGGGTTTTGTTTACGCTTTGACGCTCCGTTGCCATGACAACGCTATACTTGCCGGCGGCCAGAATCGCGGGTGGAAGTATCAGGTGTATTGCTTGGTAAATCGCTAGCCTTAAAAAGATAATTTTGTGTAGATAATATAGGTTTTGGTCGTTTTGTTGGTTTTCACGTATTATTTCGATTGTTTCCGTTTAAGAATTATTCGCGACAGTGATTTTTCACAGGAAGAAATTAAAGGACAGTACAGAGCACTTCTCTATGAAATATTAGATCATATTTTGATGGAAATGGAAGTAAGATTCAAAGATTGTTACAAACTATAATTTTTTGTCTTGTTGATACTGCAAAGTTTAGCCAGTACAACCAAACTTTTTCCACTGATTCTTTTCAAAATTTATTGGAGATATATGCCGAATCATTTCCAAAAATCAGCGGCTCAAAAATAAACTTGGCCTAATATTTGCTGATGAAAGTTATAGAAATATTTCATTGCAGCAGTTAGTAAAACAAGTTGGCGCAAATAAAGACATTTTTACCGAGGCGTATAAACTTTTTTCGCAAATTTTAACGATACCGTCGACAAGCGTGTCAGTGAAACGGAGTTTTTCTTGTCTTAAGCGTTAAAAACTTTCCTAAGAAACACTATATCCCAAGATAGACTTTTATCTTTGGCCAATATTTCAATTCAAAAGGAGCTTCTACAGGAACTGATAAAAACTCAACCATTTTATGAAGATATAATTGATAAATTTGCTGCATTAAAAGATAGGATTGATTTGGTGTATAAAATTTAGGTAAGTTTAGATATCAAGACTTTTTACTTAGACTTTTGATAGTTGAGTATTTTCAATTTTGCTAAAATGGTGAATGCGCTTTTGTCCCTTCCTGCACTACACCTGTTTTTAGACCCGCGAGCCGCCACAGGGGCCCCAAGCATTAGTTTCGAAATATGGTCATCCAAATCTAACACATAAGTGTAAATTTCAATTATGTATGTAGGTAGAGTGTTTATTATGGCAATAATTGCCCAATAATTTTATTTATGGCCATATTTCCAAAACCATTAAAGATAGACCCATAAAGAATTGTATTTTTTGTAACGCTCTTTAAATTATCTTTTAAATGTTGATTAAATATACAGGTGTTTCATTTAAAATAAAAACATACTTGGCAGTGGCATAGCTTAGGGGCAGCAGGGGCCCTGGGGCATTGGTTTCGGAAATATGGTCATCCAAATCTAACACATAAGTGTAAATTTCAATTATGTATGTAGGTAGGGTTTATTAGTGGCAATAATTGCCCAATAATTTTATTTATGGCCATATTTCCAAAACCATTAAAGATAGACCCATGAAATATGGTATTTTGTAACTTGTATCTTTAAATTATCTTTTAAATGTTGATTAAATATACAGGGTGTTTTATTTTAAAATAAAAACATACTTTTTTGTCGTATCTAATATAAAGAAAATAGAATTCTGATGAAAGATACAGATACAACAGAATCATCCTTACAAAATAGTGTTTTTATTTCTTTTATACTATCTTACCAAGCCAAATTTTTCAGGCAACCATGGTGTAATCAGGGTCTACTACCATGTATCAGCTCAAACAAAAGGGAGGAAAAAAACACTTTTAGGTTTTACTCTGCTATATTGTTCATTTGATAAAACAAACCGTTTGTATTTTCAAGCAGCTTTTGGACTGTCAAACCTTCGACTAATGTTGCCATTTTCCATTACCATTACTTTATCACAATCCAGAATAGAGTTTAACCTGTGAGCAACCATGATTATCGTACATATCACTGTAAAATTTTCTTTAATCAACGTATGAACCAAAACATCTGTTTCATATCTAGATTTGCAGTTGGTTCATCCATCACAACTATTTTATTATTTTTTAATAATGCTCGAGCTAAAACATAACAACTGCTTTTGGCCTGTACTGAGACTTAGGTCTAGAATATTGGTTTTCCAAATTTTTACTATTTCTTCCATTTTAACCTTTTTTAGAACGTTCCAAATGTTTTCGTCCCTGTATAGATTGCTTGGATCAATGTTGTCTCGTACAGCACCCTCAAAAGTTATAGGGTCTTGAGGAATTATGGACAGATTTCGTCTCAAGGTTTCCAGAGATACCGCTGTGATATCCACGTCATCCTATCCAGATTTTTTCCTTGATAGTCATAAAGCCTGAAAAGTGTGGATATTATTGAAGATTTCCCTGCTCCTGTACGGCCTACTATCCCAACTTTTCTCTCAGGATTTATGGTAAAAGAGATGTCTTTCAAAATCTTACTTTTGAAATTATATATCAGATTCACGCAATGGTACACAATTTTACCGTTTTGAGGCCAGTTACTAATAACTTCTCATATTTGTTTTCTTGCGGTATTTCCGTGTACTCTACAACTCTTTCCACTGAAGTCATACATTGTTCAAGTTGTGACCATCCTCGGATTATCCATTGAAGGTCGTTGGATAGGGCGAATACTTCGAGTTAGGCGAGGCCAATGTTACCAACTGTGGTATCTAAAAATAATAATAACATACAGGGTGACTGGAAAGTTAACGATAATACTAAAAGATCTGGTGGAACAACTCATAAAATCTAGAATAACATAAAATAACCTCGGATAATGATCGATAATTTTCAGTTTAATTCAATTCTTACATTACAGTTTCGATTGTCACAACAAAAGCAAGTCATATTCTTAAGTCGCGTCCAGACTTGCAACAATTTGCCAAGCATCAATCCAAACTTACCAACTTATTTGAGCACTCCTTTGACGCCAAAACACCGACAAGCTCTGAGTCCACGTCCACGTCCGCGCTATGTGGCGGGTACGCGACGTGGAGCGATACGGTAAATAGGCCTTTAGCCATGTACACCTAAGGTAGCAAATTTTCGATGTAGATTGATTGAATTTAATTTCTTTTCTTCAAATTTTTTCCGAAATTGAAAATATGCATTTTTGTGATAATGCCTGCAAATTTATTTAAAACGCCGCATAGTCCGATAACGTAGTTGAATGTGTCTACGTCTCAGAGGATACAAGCTACGACATCCCTTTTCTATTGCTTGTTCCTTTGTTGGCATATTTATTTAACGTGATGCTTTTCACATAAGCACTGGCAACATTGTAAAGTTGATTGGGACTCGCAAATTGTGAAATAAATTTTAATCAATTTTAAAAATTATGAATTCTTGAATGGAACACCCTGTGAAGTTTATCATTTTTGGATTTAAGTTTTGTGATCCATTTTTAATATTGTTTCTAGGTGGTCCTTATTAGATGCAATTTAATCTAAGGACTTCAGGTGACGTCAGAAAAATTAATACAGTTTTAGTAACAAGTATGAAAGATAGAAATGAAATAAGTTAAAAAATTGATATTTTCGTGTTTATAGCCATCTAGAGAGTAATATTAAAAATGGTTCTTTAAAAATAGGGTAGGCTTAAAAACTTTGAAAGATGTCAAATTTCTATGTAGAATTGTCTCAGGTGTTCAAAACTGTTACAATATACTTAGTGTTCTATTTAAAAATTTAAAATTGGAGCCTTTTCGAGGTAAACCAAAAAGAACTAAAGTAAAAATATGCAAAAACTCTAATTTTTCTCGTACCGTTTACCTATAGCCCCTTCTTGTACAACGCCTATGCCAAATCTAATTTGAATAATGTCTAATGGTAGGTTTACACCTGACATTTATTGTATGATAACTTCTATGTCAGACAGAAATTCCGGCTAATGTAAACGTGTCAAAAATTTATTCTATTCTATTCCATTTTCGGTTTTTGGCTTTCACACGTAATGTCAGAAGTAAACCTACCATAACACTTTAGAGGTGTATGGCTTCTCAATAGATTCGTTGATACCCGGCATATTCGTATTAACAAAATATTGATCGCTTCGCGGCCTCTTGATTTTTATTTAATCTTTGTACATTCCAACTAGTTTCAAGTAAAATTATGTCTTAAAATATGCTGGATAGTTTAATCGATTAAATATACAGGGTGTAATTTAATTGATGGCTAAAAGTACAGGATATGATTCATATAGTGTTAAGTGTCACAGAAAGCAAGTTTATGACAAGACTTACCACGGTACGTTCAGTGTTTAGGCTTACAGCCTTCGTGGATTGTCCAAAGATAAAAAAAAATGACACATATATCCCTAGAAACCGCCTCACTTTTAAGCTACAGGATCTTTTATTAACTTGGGTTGTAACTATCTATCAATCTATCAATCTGGCTGGCTATGTAACGGAATCTTTGAGCCTAATTTTAACCAACTTCCAGCTATTCGATTTCTTTGAAACTTTGCACACGTATTAAGGAAACATGACAATGCAATAATCTGCAAACAGTATCCCGTTATCTTTTTTGGATCGCCAGGAAAAAAATTCCATTATATTATAAAAACAACACCTAGGATGCCATCTGTTGGCAACATTTCAAACTTTGCTATTAAATGAAGAAGAAATTTTTTAGTTTTTACACAATTTGGTTAGTTGCACCATTGGTGTTCAATTTTTATGAACAATAAAAATTAATAAGTTCTTTTACACAATAGGGTTAGTTGCACCATTGGTGTTCAATTTTATGAACAATAACAGTTAATAAATGCCGTTAACACGCTTTTTTATTAACTTGGGTTGTAACTATCTGGCTATGTAACGGAATCTTTGAGCCTAATTTTAACCAACTTCCAGCTATTCGATTTCTTTGAAACTTTGCACACGTATTAAGGAAACATGACAATGCAATAATCTGCAAACAGTATCCCGTTATCTTTTTTGGATCGCCAGGAAAAAAATTCCATTATATTATAAAACAACACCTAGGTTGCCATCTGTTGGCAACATTTCAAACTTTGCTATTAAATGAAGAAGAAATTTTTAGTGGGTTGCAATATATTGGCAACGGTCCAAACATTGCCTGGATTGCCATCTGTTGGCAAAATTTCAAACTTTGCTACTTAATGAAGAAGAAATTTTTTAGTGAGTTGCAATCTGTTGGAAAAATTTTAAAATTTGCCACTCTTGTTCATTAAAAAAATTTTTCGCCATTTTGTCAAGAGTAGCAGAAACTAAAAAATGAAAAATAATTAATAGTTTAAAAACTAAAAAACACGCTTTTATATGCAACCGAACTAAAATTAGAAAATAATTTTTCATTAAAAAATATTGTCATTTCATAGTAAAAGCGTGGGGTGATAAATATATTAAATGTTATAATTATTATATTTGCAAATATCTATGATGGAAAAGTTATGAAAAAATAGTAAAATGCACCCCACGCTTTTTACTATGAAATGACAATATTTTTTTTAATGAAAAATTATTTTCTAATTTTTAGTTCGGTTGCATATAAAAGCGTGTTTTTTTAGTTTTTTTAAACTATTTAATTTTTTCTACCTAGAAAGTAAAAATGCAGCTTAGGCCAGTCAAGTGTCACTAAAACCCGCTTTTATTCCCATTATGGAGAAAATATTATTTGGCCACTTTAGTATGCGATCTACTCTGTTTCGGGATCTTCCAAGGTATCAACCGATGATTTGGCTAATATCTATTTACTATTTACATAATATTTCTAATAATTCTAATAAACATTAATACTTAAGAGTACCACAATTGTAAGAATTAGTACCTAAGCAGGGACCTGATTCTAATAGAATATTAATGACCCAATTATGGTGATATGGCATATAAATTACAAAGGGCAAATTTTTATAAAAATTAGTTTATTCAGTTTCTTATAGTGATACGTAATAATGTTGCTGAAAGATTTATATAGAACAGTTATTTTAGACGAAAATGTTGCTGTCAACTTTTTGCGGCAACACCAACTTTAGAAGAACCTGAAAATATAGAATGCCATCGGTGTGGAAGCGAAATGCAGCAGAAAAGGAAACGGGATCGAGGAGGACAATTTAGACCTGTGCTTCGTTGTCCTAGGAAGGGTTGTCAAGTCACGCGTTCAGTTAGGAGAGGCAACACATTTTTCCACTACACGGATATCAACAATAGAATAAATTCGAACCTAAGCTTATGTGACATTTTAGAGCTAGTTTTTCTTTTTGTACAAGAGATCCCCATGACCAGCGTGACAAACCTTACTGGAAAATCATCAGCTACCGTAACAGATTGGTTTAATATGTGCCGAGAAGTCTGCAGTTCCATTGTTACCAGCCGGGGCCAGATGGTAGGCACGGAGGATAATCCTATCCAAATTGATGAGGCTAGATTTGCTGGTCGGCGGAAATACAACCGTGGTCGCATTTTAAATGGAGACCGGGCGGCATTATCTGAAGACAGCGACGCCGAGGTAGAAAACAATAGAAACCATGGTGCTAGAGTGGATGGCCCCTGGGTATTTGGCTTAAAAGAGGAACAGACTGCCGCTACTTTTTCGTAGAGCGGCGGGATAGGGACACATTAATTCCAATCATTCAACGAGAAGTGCAGCTTGGGTCAGTAATTCACTCTGATGAGTGGCCAGCATATAGAAACTTGGATCAATTGGGGTATACACATTCCACAGTTAGTCATCAAGAAAATTATGTAGACCCGGCTACAGGAGCCCATACACAAGGGGTCGAGAGGTCTTGGTTAGACGCCAAAATACAAATTCTGAAAAAAATGAGAGGAGTACCTATTCAGCATTTCCAATCTCACCTGGATCATTTCTGCTGGAAAATATGGAGAAACGAGTCAGAAGATTTGTTTATAGCATTCCTTAATGATATAAGAACTGTATATAGATAACTGTACATATTACTTTAATAATTGTGACGTATTTTTAATAAAAAATAAAACAATACACCAATCTGCCTCTATTCAGTTTAGCTAAGCTTATGTTAATTTTAGAGATAGTGTCAGGGTTATTGTCATATCAAATCATAGATTTGGTTTGTATTTTAAATGGTAGACCGCATACTATAACAGAAACAGGTCGGTAGACTGCATACTAAAGTAGAAATACAGTGTGTCCAAGATAAGGATCCTAAGCATGGGAATCTCAGTACCTATTGGAGATACAGCTTAGGTTAAATTAAGGAAAAAAGTTGTGTTTTTTAAAGCTTATTTACATGCCGTTTAAAAACTTTAAAAAATTTTCATGGCCTGCTGAGATATTTGGCAAAAACCAAAATTTGACTTTAACGATTTTATTTTTTCTGACTTTATTTAAAGAGATATAAAAAAAAGTAATAACACTTTTTAATTGGCACTTTTTAGCTTCTACATGATAATATTTTTAGATTTTATACCCGACGTTTTGTTTTCCAGAAACCATCATCAACTTTATTTTTTATATGGCTCGAAACAAAAGTACACCCTGTATCTGATACCATTTTTATTACAAATTCAAGGATGTATCACATGTTATATTTTAATTTTTAGTTAAAAGAAAAAATTGCATTTCTTGCATTTTTCTATTTTTTTAAAGATAGTGTTAAGTAGGCCTTGCAAACAAATGCTTGGACGTTTGTTACCGTATCTGCAACATAATTAATTATCATTATAAAATAGTATTTGTCTTTATTACCCTGTTTGTCAAGTTGTTGTTTTTAGAGCAATTATTCTTATTGTTACTGTTGTCTTTATACGCAATACGCATTACTAGGCTCAACAAAATCCGCGTGTTAAGAAAATATCGAAACATCAAGAACGTTTTATGTGGTGTGGCATTTTAGGAACTAAAATACCAGGTCCATGTATTTACCATAATTCATTAACTGCAGAAATGATACCTTCATTTATTTTTGCAGCACAAAATGTAGCATGTTAGCATGTCAAACTTATCTTCATGGCTATAATGGCCATCCTGCATATTCGACCGTAATAATACAATAAGATATTAGCTATTTACCAATAAACAATAATAGAGACAACAGTAACAATAAGAACAATTGCTCTAAAAACAACAACTCGACAAGCAGGGTAATAAGGACAAATACTATTTTATAATGATATTAAATTATGTTACAGATACGGTAACAGGTATTAACGTCCAAGCATTTGTTTGCAAGGCCTACTTAAAAATAACTTTAAAAAAATAGAAAAATGCAATTTTTTTTAACTAAAAATTAAAATATGACATGTGATACATCGTTGAATTTGTAATAAAAATGGGATCAGATACAGGGGTACTTTTTTCGAGCCATATAAAAAAATAAAGTTGATGATGGTTTCTTGAAAACGAAACGTCGGGTATAAAATCTAAAAATACCATCATGTAGTAGCTTAAAAGTGTCAATGAAAAAGTGTTATTAGTTTTTTATATTTCTTTAAATAAAGTCAGAAAAAATAAAATCGATATAGTCAAATTTTCGTTTTTGCCAAATATCTCAGCAGGCCATGAAAATTTTTCAAGTTTCTAAACGGCATGTTAATAAGCTTTTTAAAAATACAAGTTTCTTATCTAATTTAACCTGGGTTGTATCTCCTAATAGGCTGCACAGAGACTCCCATGCTTATGATCCTTATCTTGGCCACACTGTATTGACCGGATCGATCGCACATTAAAGTAGCACCAAAATAGGTTAAGTGTTACAGTCCAGAAAAGCAGATTCATTGCTGTTTTTAACACGCTTTTATTAACTTGGGTTGTAACTCATCTATCTATCTATCTATCTATCTATGTAACGGAATCTTTTGAGCCCTAATTTCTTTACCAACTTCCAGCTATTCAATTTCTTTGAAACTTGCACACGTATCAAGGACCGATGACAATGCAATAATTTAAAAACAGTATCCCGTTAAGTTCCAGCATTTTCCAGGAAAACCGGGAAAAGTGAAAAAAATTGTACGTTCTGGCGGAGGCGCCAGAGTTGGAGCAATTGAATAATCGAACTTTGACAACATGTTGGCTCGAAACGAAGGTTGGGGACCGGGATAAGGTTGCAGCACCTTGGATTAAACAAACAAATGGCGAAGGAATTTTTTAGTGAATAAACTGGAGCATTAAACTAATTGATATATCGAACTAAAAAATGAAAAATAATTAATAGTTTAAAAAAACTAAAAAACACGCTTTTATATGCAACCGAACTAAAAATTAGAAAATAATTTTTCATTACAAAAAGTATTGTCATTTCATAGTAAAAAGCGTGGGGTGATAAATATATTAAATGTTATAATTATTATATTTGCAAATATCTATGATGGAAAAGTTATGAAAAAATAGTAAAATGCACCCTACGCTTTTTACTATGAAATGACAATATTTTTTTAATGAAAAATTATTTTCTAATTTTTAGTTCGGTTGCATATAAAAGCGTGTTTTTTAGTTTTTTAAACTATTAATTATTTTAAACTATTATTTATTCTATCAAATAACTGCCGTTGCAATAAATCTTGCTAATATCATTACCTGTGTCGAAAAATAAAAAAGTAAATATAACGAAAGCAATAAAAATTGCACAATCAAGGTCCATAGCGTATCCAAACGCCCTTGCAGTGGTTGTTTCCATGAAATCAGCTGATATAGCCAAATCTTGATGGTTGTCGAATTCATCCCTTAAAAGAGCTTCGGCTTTAAAAGCTTTAATAGTTGATAAGCCTTCAACAGTCGCATTTAGGTGACCAATAAAAGGACTGCTGGGCTAAAAATAATAGTTATTTATAAATATATGGAAGGTATGTGTTAATTGTCAGTGCAGCAACTTTTGAAAATTTGGAAATGGTAACATTACATACTATCGTGCCGAAAAAAACTTGGACATTAAAATCCAGGTTAAGAAGTGTCCATCGGCGTAACGACAGGGCGGGGGCAGCTGGAGCCCAGCCCCCCGTAAAAAAATAAAACAAATGTACCTATGATATACATATGTACCAATAACCTTTTAGTAGCATTCGGGCCCCTTCCAGGGTATTGCAGGCCCCTCCAGGTTTAATGGCTAGTTACGCCTAGTTCTCGGTAGTGATTAGACGTTGGAAGGGAGCTCACACCGGGCTCTCACGTGGATTCGTGCATGGAGGATGGAGAAGACGTTCTGGTGCCCTGAGGAAGATAGGAAACTCACTGCTAAATTGAAAAGGCATCTTTTTCTGGAGCTAGGCACTGTGAGTGAAGATTCCTATAACCTGATGTTTTTCCGTTTTGGCGTACTGCACGAGGTATTCTTCAATGGCGGAGAATGGAGGCGGGCGCTGCGGGTGACGTCAGTACTGAAAGAAACCGGTTATGCGCGATACCAGCAGCAGCTCTTGGGAAGATGGCCGCAATTTATGCATTTCATAGCTTTCGTATTGACATGTGCTAGAACTTCTGGGAGCTACAAAGCTCGACTATCCAGAGGTTCCAACGACAAAGTCCTGAAAACTTATAAGCGACATCGCTTATATGATCGGAAGGGAGAGAGCTGGCAATTGACTTGCATCAACGCCAAAAACAAAGCAGTATCCAGTATCCAGTATTACTACAATCCACAAAATTACATCACCTTTGATAACAATATTATACAGGGTGTCTCTGATAGGTGCGGAAAAATGCTACCACAAATTCCTGAGGCTAAAATATGACGATCTAACCCTTATAGTAGGGGAGCCCAAGATGCTAAATTTGCAGTTACTCGAGCGTCATAGAGACCTATTGGGTTGCAAAGCTTAGATGATAAGAAGAAAAACATGTTATATAACCTTTTCATCGGGGCATTAACTATGTCAAAAAATATTTTTATTATTTCGGGTTTTGGAAATCGTTCAAGTCGCATTAAATTATATATTTTTCGTTATCCTTACATTATTTTATTCAAAAACATCAAGCTCGGGCATGTCAAAATGACGTTTTCTTTAACACTTTGTAGCCCTCCGTTTCCTTTACGTCACTCTTAAATTGTCAGATTAGTAAAATATACACTCTTTAGCATGTAATTAACTTAACCTATCTTAAATTGACGCGCACGACAATTTCTGATGAATATATTTTTGTTTTTACGATCGCCCCTGTATACGGGGCTCATATTTGGTGTAGGTATTTAATGGGGTACAAGGTACCTCCGGTATATTTTTCTGACGCGCTATAGTAACTTCCAAAATCCCCTCCTGGGCTCCCTTACCATTAGTCCAAAAGTGAATCATTTCGGAGGAGATACAGGGTACTTAAAATGTATCCTGATTGTAGTTTTTTTAATAAATAGTTTTATAAATAATAGATATAATATAACAATTTATATTGGGCCTAATGGGTTTTTGGCGGGTGAGAAATAAGAATCTGCTATTAATTTTATTGTTAACTTTCGAAGGCCTCACCTACTGTATCTTGCATAAATTAAAAACGAAATAACTTTTTTGAGCCACTCCGTATGTAACTATGTATCTTAATTTTTTAATCTGTAATACATTTTACATAAACATACTAGAACAACAAAACCAATTAAAGAGCAAAAAGGTCCTCACCTACTTTTTTGTACCCTACCCTATGCGCCTAATTGCTGTTATCACTACTACAAATTTTGAATTATGAAGAGCAAAAAAACTCCTCTTATGTTTTCTTATGTATTCCCATCACAATTTTGGTATTTTAATACTGCTATCCACATTACGGTATTCGAATACTCGGTACGCCGGTTTTCGAATACTCAAAAAAGTATTCTAATACAGAATCCCGAATACTAACCAAAATACTATTCTGCCAAATACCGAATACCAAACACACAAATGTATTCGAATACTATTCGAATAGTGTGGCCAGGTCTAGCCTATGCAGGGTGTTTCAGAATTAGATGTTTATTCTAAGTGTGAAAAAACCTATGTCCTAAATGGTTAACTTCTGACATACAGAGTAGTAAAAAGCCAAATTTACTAAAGTTAAAGCATTTGGAACATAGGTTTATTTGAAACACTCGTAAATATAGGCGTCTTGTTCTGAAACACTCTGTATACCTTAGACCTGGCCATACGAGATGTGGTTTTTTAAATTCAGATATTTTAAAACTGGCTGATTAAATCAAATTTAGTATGTAAAAAATGTTGATGAATGGTTATTTTTATCTAAAAGTTACATAGAATGGCTTAAAAAAAATTAATTTCTTACATCCCAAAATTTCCCCTAGCCGAATATTGTAGCAATCAACCCATTATTAACAAAATTATAATTAAAAACTAAAACCAGAATAAATCTTTAACACCCTGTATCTCTGAAATCATTCACTTTTGGACTAAGGCAAGTTGGATTAGATGGTAATATTTGAGCCTCAGGAATTTGTGGTAACATTTTTTTATCATCTTTTAGAGACATCCCCTATATTTATCTAATAGACCAAGGGCAAAGATAGATATTGTTGTCCAAGTTTCTTTAGGCACGATGGTACATGGTTGTAAATATAAATACTTACTTATTGCTACAAGTCGTTTTATTGCCCGAGCTGCCGGGATATAGAACCATCTTAGTGCAAGAAGGGTAATAAAAAATAATACTGCCATAAATAAAAATATCCAATTAACAGTTACTATCAGAAATAAGGAACCTGCAGTTGCGAAAATTCCCTAAAAGAGAACAAAATAAGGGGGCATCCATAAATTACGTGAGACGTTTTTCAAATTTTTCTCTTCCTCTGGTGAGATTTGGTGAGATTTTCTTCAACCCCCTCCCCATCCCCCAATCTTACGTGAAATTTATGGGAGTGCAAAAAGGCAAAATTTCTCAAATCGAAATTAATTTTGTAGCCAAAATCATTATTAAGAGTAAACAAAAAAAAGGTTCTGCGCCTAAAAAGTAACACTGCATTACATTTTCCTGGGGGTGACCTGCCCCAAAATTCGTTAATTTATCCTGGTTCTAGCTGTACAAAAATTATGTGATATTTGCACAGACCTCCCCTTCCTCATGTATGATTTGGGGAGTCTCACCTCTACTTCCTCCTCCCTAAATGCCTCGAGTAATTTAGGGACACCCCCTAACAATGTAACTTGGCATTACAGTATCATTACCTATATACCAGGAATAACGATATACAGTACTACTAATAAAACCTGCTTACTTTTAATAACTCCATAAATAGGAAGGGAAACACCTCATCAATATGATCCAAATCATAGGAAAACCTAAAATAAATTAATAGAAGAACATAAGAAATACAGGGTGTTTCTAAACAAATGCGAAATATTTTTTATCTTCTGAATTTCTGAATAAAGGAAAGTTTGCTTTATCAACGGTTAGTCAAAAATCAACCATTACGCAGATATCGCGAAAAAATAGAATTTATTTTTTATCTCAAAAACAAAAAGGGTGTTGTGTTTTAACTACCAAGTAATGTCAAATAAAAAAATATAACCAATGCCTTAATACGTGACAGCACATAAATAATTTATTTTATGCACTTTAGGGATTTAAAGGGTACTTTAAATCTCTAGGGACGTAAAGTAAATTATTCGCAATAAAAGCTAAATTTAGATATTTATTTTTAAAAATTTTATTGTATTTCTTGTATTGTTCTCCAGATTTCCTTGGTTATAATTGGCCTACTGCATCTTGAGCTGCCTTTTCGATTTCTTCCAATACGATCAAGACACGTCCTTCAGGTTTGGCATATTTCACTATATTTATCGAGTTGATTTTGTTTTAGTTACTTAGTGACCTGTCAAAAGACACTAGATTTTCAGTTGACAGAGACAATCATGGGGTGTGTTCCGTTTGTCGTTTTGGTTAACCAGTCGGTATTTTTCAGTACAAATACGGTAGCTGAAATTTCTGATTAGATACGGAACACCGCTGGTTTCGGTTAGCGTGCTGTTATTCATGTCTATCAGCTGTCGTATAATCTCCAATGAAAAAAATATTTTTATTTTTATTTTTATTCTATTATTTATTATAAATATTTCTTTAACGTTTTACCCATCCTTAAGTGCATAAAATAGTATATACATCTCAGGACTAAAGGTTTTTAATTTCCTCGGCAAATTATAGCCCTCCCGTTGGTCGGGCTATAAACTTTTTGTCTCGGTATTTAAAATACCACTTTATTTCCTAGGTGTATAATGTACTATTATAAAATAAATTACCCCATGCTGACACGTTATAATAACGGTTTATTTTTTTAAATTGGAAATTGGCAAGTTGGTTAAACTTAAAAAACAAAAGGTAAAAAAGTTGGTTAATAAATCGGACCATTTAAATTTATATTTTTCGAGATTATTGCGTAGGTTTCTTTTTAAATTTGGTTAGCAAGAACGATAGAGATAGTCTATTTCCACCATTTCCATTAATTTTAAAACAGTGCAAAAATCTTTAGAAAGTGTTTTTTAGCAATATTTCCGTAAAATTTCATTATTCTAGCGTTTTTCGTTCTTGAGATAAAAACGTTATTTCTTGCCACATTTGTACTGCGATATCTCCCTAATGGTTGACTTTTGACCCCATGTTTTTAAAGATCTATTTTAAAAGGAATAACCTCCTAAAATTGTTCGCATTTGTTTTGAAACACTCTGTATATTGGGTCATATTAAAGAAAATAATTGAGAAGTGTTTATACAGGGTGAGTCAAAAGTCTGAAAAAGCTCATTTACTCGTTATCCATAAAACTTTTTAATTTCTTTTTCGTAGGTTTATAGCCAGGCCTTCTACACAATTTCAAAATTTAAAATTATTTTGATGTATACAGGGCTGGTCACAAAAGCGTGATGGTATAAAGTTATGTTTTTTTTTAATGGATAACCCTGTATATTATATTTTTTGTTAAATTTCTCTTAACATTCTAGCACTTTTTTGTTATACAGGGTGCTCATTTTAGGTCGGCACTATTGCTAACTTCTTTAATATTGGAGATACGAAGTCGGTTAAATTAGTAAAGTTGTAGTATTTTTTCCGGTGATTAAAGTGCTGTCAAGAAAAAACATTATAAAAGTTACCTAAAAAAACGATACTAACTGCCATAACAAAAGAAAAACTGTACTATGAATTGTCATGGACTCTTAACTGGTTCAGTATCAATAGGGTAAATCTTTAAATTTAGTAAACATTGTAGATCATGATCATGCCTGGCTTTATACCCAAGAAAAAATAAATTTAAAAAGTTTTATGGATATCGAGTAAATGCGGTTTTTCAGACTTCTGAGTCCAGTTCTCGTAACACTTCTCAATTGTAGTTTTTACTGTAGAGCCACAAAAATACAGAAAATTCGGAAGGGTTAGATTGCAAAAGAATATTTTCAATCTATTCTGATTATATTCTATTTACCTATTAATTATATTTCCAATAAAATGGTTATCCAGATATGGCATAACACAGTTGATAACACTTTGGCACATTTTCTTATGGAACTTAATGGAAGATCTTCGGCAATACGCTAAGAATAAATATGATTTGAACAATTCTATACTTGTTGAAGTAGCTATCATTATCATATAAATATTAAAGGTCTTGTCCCTTAACTTAATGTGATCATCATCTGACGTATTTTGGAAAATGTTTTGAATACTACTATTACTTTTGTTCAACGCATTTTGTTGGTAGTCCACCCTAAAAATATGAGTAGTACTTATTGGACTAAAAAGCAATTTGAAAATATACAGTAGGCTTTAAAAGTACTGTTCGCCTAGCGAGTCAACCTCGATTAAAAGAATATGGACAAAAAATGTGTCGGTTTTAAGATGTTGCCAGTTTTTCATCCTAAAAATAAACAAATTCAGCAGTGAAAGTATATTTTTTAATTTTGTCAATTTGGCAAAAGGCACTTGTAACTCGCTTGATATATGAGATAGGAAAAAATTGTTAATAGCAAGTTTTAGAAATTTTTATGTAGAATATAGTGCCGAACATGTACTTTTTCCATTTACTTTTATTTTAAAGTTATTACACAAGTTTGTTTTTTTTACAACCTGTATATTTTATTATCAGTTAAAAGGTCTTTTAAAAGCTATAAGAAATGCATTTTGGTTGAAATAGCGGCCCAAACAGCAAAAACTTTCCATTGAGCAATCCCCATATAAGTAAAGCATGCGTCGCCACTATTTCTTGACCTTTCTGCAGAGCTGGGATACACTACCAAACAATGGTTAAGCTGTGGAGCGGACATAAAGCATCGCGAGACCCGTGCTTTACTTATATGGGAGACTGCCCAGTGGACAGTTGTTGCTGTTTGGGGGTTTACAGTTATTATTAAAGATAGAACCTTGCGGTTTTCGCAAACCTAAGATACTTTTTTGTGAAACGAAAGATGCCATTAACAAACCCGTCATAGCACTCTTAGTTTCTGAGCCACAGGGTGATTTAGAGAATTTGGCATTTTCAACAATAGGCGCCAGACAGAGGAGTAATAGGCGCTAGACAGGGGAGTTTTTAAAAAGTTTAGGTCGATTGGGGATTTTTGGTGACTAATTTCTCTGTGAATAAGGTGTTTTGGAATGAAATATGCGTGAAAAGGAGGAAATTACCTTTTTTTTCCTCTTGAAAAATTCAAATAATTTGTTTGGTGGAAAATAGGCGCTCCGGGAATTCTAGCCTAGGGCGCCTCAAACAGTTAATACAGCCCTGCCTTGTATCTTAGTTGGCTGATAACGTATTAAAAAGGTAAAAACTGTTTCTTATACCATTTTTTCGTAGAATGCAAAGGCGTAGTCATATTTTCTCCAAATATTATTGTTTTTGAAATATTGACCAATGTTGGGTTTTTTAAGTGGAGCACCTTGTATATTTGTCAATAAAGCTAGGTGCTTGAGGGGTTTGTTTGGATTCCACACAAAGCCCTAAAAATATACCTCTAGAGTCAGCCTTTATGGCAGTGTGAAAAAGCGCATGAGAAAGAAATATGACAAGAGTATAATTTATCGCTTTTGGTTTTGCTTGCCTACTGCAAAACTGTGGATGTGAATTGTGAATATTGGGAATTTTGTCGTTGTTTATAAAAATAAACTCATTGTGTTATATATTTTTGAAAAGCTTTTAAAAAGTAAATTTATTTTTTGACCAACATACAGGGTGTTCCATCAAAAAACCCTTCATTGGTCAATATTTTTAAAACAAGAATATTTGGAAACAGTCTGGCCACGCCACTGCATTCTATGTAAAAAGTTATATACAAATCCGTGTTTACCTTTTTGATACCTTATCAGCCAAATAGAGATACAAGGGGTACTTACCTGAAAATGCAAAATTTTCAAACTCACCCTGTTGCTCAGAACCTAAGAGTGCCATGACGGCTTTGTTTATGGCATCTTTCGTTTCACAAAAAGTAGCTTGGGTTTGCGAAACCGCAAGGTTCTATCTTTAATAATAACTAAAATACCCCGCTATTTCAACCAAAATGGGACACTGTACATACTAAATTATTTAATGCATTATTAACAAATCATTATTATTAATATTAAACGTTTAATCTTACCATTTAGACAAAAGTTTTTCGGAGTAACTCTCGGTAAATTGACCACTCAAAAAGATAAAAACTATTATAGCAAAAATAAGTACTCCTCCTCCATATTTTATATAACTGTAGTAATTTTTGAGATCAACTTTTCCAAGATTTTTATTTTCATGATAAATATTTGTATGAAGTTCTTTGGGTTTAAAATATTGGAGACCGTTTCTATCTAAAATTCAAACAATTTTTGGAATTGAAAATATATTTTTTGGAGTTAGAAAACAATATGGATGCTTTAAAAGAAAGATGGTGCTAGCCTGTCTTTAATACAAAATTCGGTGGACAAAATGAATGATGAACCACTATAATATCTAAGTGACCATATTACAATAATTAACAAAATTTAATACCCTTTTTTATTTACGAATAATCTTTTTTAGTAAATATTAACAATTTATTTTTAGGTAGGGTAATTTACGTCTACAGAATGTCCACGGATGGACTTGTTTATTTTAAGTAAAATTTCAGATATTGGATCCTGATTCAATTCTAAAAAAGTGTCCGTCCGTCCGTAGAAATACTGTATATTGGGCATAGGAGAGTATATAATAAATTTAGTTAATAAATGTATATCATAATATCATATGAAGAAACAAATTTTAATAAAATGAGAGTCATACAATTAAAAATTTTAACTTCCAATTAAAAAGCTTGTTATAGGAATTTCAGAATTTTTTTTCAGCTATAAGAAATAAACATTATTAATGTGAGCATTATTTATAAGGCTTTTATAATACAGGGTGGCCCACCATATTCGACACGGTCTGTAGCTGGATAACCATGGGGTTTTTAAAAAAGTAAATACTGAAACATATACAGGTCGGATAAGGCCACAGTATAAAATTATTTTACTCTATACAGGATGTCTCAAAAAAGTGTGACGTATCAAAGTTATATTTTTTAAATGGAACACCCTATATTTTATGACGGTTTTAGATTGTACATATAAAAATAATTTAAGTTTGTTAATAGTACCAAGTGTTTAATTTTATTCGTTTTTGTGATATTTGATTTTTTTCAAAATTCAGGGGTGCAAATAAATTAATTTTATTTTAACAATATAAACTCCTTAAACTTTAAAGTTTGTTACAAGATTAGAAAAACTCTGCCATTTCATACGTAGATCAAATCAAGATCAAATATTGTACAGGGCGATCAAAAAATAATTTTAATTTTTCAGAAAATCAAATGGCCATATCTCTCTATTTTAAATGGAACACCCTGTATTATTTACGTCACATGATGACAAACAAAATACTCTTTTAAATGGTGTATAGGTTGCCTATACCTATCTTTTATACTTTATTTTTATTCCAAATGTCTATTTAAATGTAAGTAGGCTGTGATATAGTTATGCCTATTTACTAACCGTTATTGCAAAATCTAAATTTGTTGGAAAAAAGCACAAAATTAAATGATTTTGTATTATCTGCAACTATTTTTAAAATTCACAGAAAAAAATTCATTAGTTGCTTATAATGCTACTTCCAATAACACTTATTTCAGCTGAATGTGGTAATGATAAAACTTGTGTTTTTAAATAATCCTAATAACGCCTCTGGTCAGTTATGACGACATTCTGTGACCTATAACTCGTTTCTTCCATTATCCATAATCACTGTGTCAAATTTTTTAAAGCAACAATTAAGGTTATCAGATGGTTTCTCCTGGAATCTTTTTCAGGATTAACTCTAGACTAAAGTAAACCATTTGTCTCACATCCTACCAGTATTATATCATCTTGTTGTTGTAGTAGAAGGGTTTTTATTTAAAATCATTGAAATTTCTTTTAAACTGACTAAAACACTAGTAATCAATAAATGGTCGTTGTTATTTTCATAAGAAAAATATTAATGGCAGCTATGTCACAGCCAACTTTAATTTAAATAAACATTTGGACTAAAAATTTGTAAAAACAGATTTTACTTACTTTTACTAAAAGCACAAAGTATAGGCAACCTATACACCATTTGAAAGAGTATTTTATTTGTTATCATGTGACGTAAAAAAATACAGGGTGTTCCATTTAAAATAAGAGAGATATGGCTATTTGATTTTCTGAAAAATTGAAATTATTTTTTGATCACCCTGTACAATATTTGATCTTGATTTGACCTACGTATGATATGGCAGATTTTTTCTAATCATGTTATATATTTTAAAGTTTAAAGTGTTATAAGTGTTAAAGTAAAATCAATTTAATTTTACCTCTGCATTTTTCAAAAAAATCAAATATCACAAAAACGAATAAAATTAGACACTTAGTACTATAAACAAACTTGAGTTATTTTTAAAGTAGAATCTAAAACCGTCATAAAATATAGGTTGTTCTATTTAAAAAATATGACTTTGATACGTCACACTTTTTTGAGACACCCTGTATAGACAAAAATAATTTTATACTGTGGTCTTATCCAACCTGTATATGTTCCAGTATTTACTTTTTTAAAAACTCCATGGTAGTCCAGCTACAGACCGTGTCGAATATTGTGACGTTGACATTTTGAAATACTACTTGACGTCACTTGGGCAAATGTACCATATGGAACTATCTATTGGGACAATGAGACCGGTGGACAATCACAACTAACTTTGCATTAAAAACCAACTTAACTTATTTGATTAACTTAAATTAGTACGGGCATATCCCTAGGGATAGCCCGTACGGGGCTGAACTTAAACTTTAACTTTATACTTGACTTTACTAACTCTTTCTTATCTAATAAACAATCAATCTCCCGTCTTAAAATTTTGTTCTCTTTAAATATTAAATTTTTCAGTATTTGTTTTGCATTTCTAGGCTACTCGCTTGTTTAATGTTTTTGTTTTATTATTATAAGAGTAACCTAGAAAATTGTTTGATTCACACTTTTTAAACCTTGACACTTCACGTATTGTTTTATGTACCAAATTTCCCAATGTTAAGTAACCCAATTATATTTAAATTTCCCAAAAATGTATATTTTTAAAATTCCCAAAATGTATACTTTTTTATACTAGGTGTTCACAATATGGTGGGCCACCCTGTATATTATTTTTGTAAACTTTTGTATATCCATTTTTACCTTACCACTAACTCCAGTTTCTGTAGTATTTAAAGACATTTTTGGAACAATATTAGCCAGCTCTTCTTTAAATATTTCATTTGGTTTTACAACAGACTTAATTTCTCCATGATCCAAAATTATTACTTCTTTTCCCTGCTTTAAATTTTGTGGATTTTGTGTGACAAAAATAACTATTTTCTCTTTGAGGAATCCTAATATGCATTCATTAAAAATGTCCTCTTGCACTTTGACATCCAAACCAGCGAGGGGATCGTCCAATAGGTAGATGTCACTATCTTTATAGATAGCCCTTGCTAAATTTACTCTAGCTTGTTGGCCCTTGCTGAGGTTTAGACCACCATCTACAAAAATGCAGGGATTACTGAATGTTGGGCAAATTCTGCATCTAAATTACTTTACAAGGTACAGGGGATTCCATTTAAGAGAAAAAACGTCATATTTTCTAATTTTCCCCGTATTATTTAGGAAATTCGAGATAGCCAATCGATGTATTTTAGCTCGAAGAATTTGAAAATCTTAATAAAAAAACAATTGCCTGCAGAACAAAAGACTAACGCAGTTGGGAATTCAACAGTGTTGCAATTCGGTCAAACACCTAATAAAAATGGGTATCTAGATTCAATTTGGCAAAGAATATTTACATAAATTACCTGATTAGTTATTAAATTTTACGAAAAATATTAGGCATTATTGTCTGACAACCTAAATAACATAAAGCAGGATAATAGTCAGTGTTTCGAGAAACTTTATATATAGCCATAAAGTGTACCCATATAACATTTTTTGCCGGCGTTGTACATTTAATTTACTGGCATTGCCAACACTCTTTAATGGCAAGGCATTGGCAAAAAAGGTATCAAAAAGACGCGAAAGTGGGCAATTGGCCGTTATTAGGCCACGTGTTGCAGATAAAGTGATGGCATCCGTCATTAATAAGTTATTGGCAAAAAAATGCGTTTAAGATGATGGCATCCATCATTAATATGTTATTGGCAAAAAGATAACAAAAAGACACGAAAGTGGGCAAATGCAGATACTCCCAAGCAGCAAGCTGACGTCTTATTGACGAAAATTGTCGCATATACTTTTTTTAAAAGCTAAAATGATGCGATATTTTATTTGAAAATTAAAATAGGAAAAACTCCTTACTGCATGCAATTTCCTTGCAATGCAAAGTACCATCTCTCGGAACACTGTCCAACTTGGAGATGCAGATTTTTACACTAGCCGAAGATATTTCTTTCAAAGCTAAGTGAGATCACCTACCGCAGACCGCTCTCGAATTATTTTTGTCTAATGGGTACGGTTTAGACGATAAAAAGCAAAGATATTGCAGAAACGTAGTAGTTTATTGTCCATTACGCCATCTATCGGTACGCCAAAAAACTATTAAATATATATAATATTTTTTATTAACACGTCTTTGAAACTTTTAATAAAGTTTTAAACAAAATGTTTACAGCTCCTCACAGTCTACTTTAATATCTTGCCTTCTCGACTAGCCATCACCAATTAATCACACAACACATACTTATTAGGTAATGAATACATTTAATTATGTCTATTAAAAAACTCTTTTCTTTAAAAAGAAACTAAAAAGCTAGAAAACCACGTAGAAAACAAATGCACAAAGCGGTCACCTTCGGCCGAAATTAACGTAGCTAATTTTACCATCATTTTATTTTTATTCGCTCCAAAATACATAATAAACATTTTGTTTGACCTAATTTTTATTTGCATGATTTTTAACAATAAAATGTTATGAAAAGGCCATTTCCTTTAAATTATGTAAAAAAACATAAAATAATGTTATTTAGCTGCCATTATAAATAAAACAGATCAAAAAATTGCTTTAATGTTAGTTAAATACCAATGTTAATAATATGGTTTAAAAAGTATGAATATGCGTTGAAGGTTTGCCTTCAAAAATCCAATATTTATTTGCCTGCAACAAAAACGCGTGCTTTATTTAATCAGGATTGGTATGCCGCCATTTTTGTATGCTTGCCGGCAATTCGCCTGCATGTAAAATTTATTGGCAATTAAGTGTTTATTAAGGGTTGACTTTTTAATGCGTATAAGATGTTGGCATAATATTGCAACCAATTGCCAATGCTTTACCATCAATGCCAATATGAAAAATGTACATTGTCGGCAAATAGTGTTTGCTGGGTAAGTTCTTCGTTATTAGACTTGAACTGCAAATATACCAAAACTGACATCGCACGATTTGTTTCATTGCTGAATTTTAACGAAATCTATAATGGCAACCACTTAAACGCTTAACAGTAGTTGTAGACTAATTATTTTCTTATTTTTTATTACATTCATCCCATAAATCATAAAATTCTTTAAAAATAGAATATTAACTGTAACAACAGAAAGCAAAACGTGATTATGAAATGTCATTATGATCTAAATTTGCAACTGCAACGTTGCGAAGTCGCTTAATTTTAGTATTCAATAAATGTTGAATTTTTTAAATGAAATAAATAATAATATGGATTTTATTTTAATATTTTTTGGATTCTATGGTTAATTCTTATTGTTTTTTAATAAGGGTTGTAACAGTGCAGTTTGCGAATTTAATTACAACAGCTTTCCTAGCGTATTATTTTGTTTTATTTGGTACCCCTAGCGCCGTCTAGTGCGCAGTGACTTAACTAAGCTAAAAGGTTCATGTGGCCTAGAACCCCTCCACCACTCCTGTGAGCCTGAAAAGCGTTTCATTAGAGGGCGCTGTGCCCTGGTTTTGTTGTTCGAGCATATACTTACTGGAGGCTTCGCTAGCTGTTAGTGTTACACTTTTACAAATGAGATTTTTGTGACCGGTTGATATTTTTGTGGTTTGTGAACCTTTCTCGAGTCCATGGTTTTGAGGGTAGCAGCGACATTTCACATATCTTTTTAAATCTTTGGCCTGTGGTAACCGTCAGATTTCGAGTACGTCTCAGAGTCAACTCACCGAAATCGCCTAAGTGGTTCTGCCAAGTGTCAAATTTTTGGTCGGACATTCAGAGATTTTGAATGACACTTTCTGCTAGACCGGAGCCACGTTTAGAAGGCAATTTTGTGATTTGATATTAATTTTGAATTATCTCTGTTAAAAATCACGAATCCTTGTCCATCTTTAGCCTAAAAGGTATGTCTTTTTCTATACTTATATTTTGCGTTAGTATTTTTGCATAATTCACCTTTTTCTTGTAATGTCGAAACCTAACCTCAAAAACACGTTGTCTTTGAATTAGTTTTAATAATTTGATCTTGTTTTAGATAAGCCCGGTTCTTCTTTGATTCTTCTTTTCATTCTTCTTCAACTTTCTTCAATTTCTATGTATCTGTTCCCTACGCTTAAGGAAGCAAGATTTTAAGTGCCTGCTTATTGTGAGGCATGCCATAACCTACCGTGCGAGCTGCCCCCTTTTCATGATCTACCAGTGAATGCCACTTATCTGAATCCCGAGTTGTAGGCCCCAGCCTGTAACCAGTGAGAATCCCACACCAACATCCAGTGGACCTTTTAAAGAGGATTTCAGATAAGTTGACTACATATTTAAAACGTTTAAAAGTACACCGTTTAATATCGTTTCGTCAAAACAACATATTACATCCTGAACAAAGATCAAACTAGTAAATTAATATTGATTTAGATACTTAAATTTTTGATTTAAATTGGTTATATTTGTGAAGCGGTGTAATAATGTTTGCAAACGTTAAGCGCTAGAGTCTCTTATGTTTCTTTTTACTGACTAATACTCATTTTTAAAACCAAGATTCTTAAATAAAGAACACACATATTTTATACGTTGTCTTTTTTTTTTTGTGTTGGAATCTGTTTGTTTTGTTTTAGTTTACCTAGAGGAACTAACCTTCCGTAGTTTACCAAAACTATTCTATAACTTTAGGTGGCGCCCATATATAAGTACCTTTTTGTGGTAAACTATAATAGGAGGGCTAACTAATTATCTATTTAATAATTTCTGAATACTGGTACCAGAGTTAAAGGAATGTTTAGGTTACTCAATCCACGACCCACGTGCCCCGACTGACATTGAGCTAGTTAGAAAGTATTTTGCCTTAAAACCAAGGCTAATTAAACATCTTTAATTAGGCAATCTAAAAAATGTACTTTAGCCCAATTAAGCTACATTATAGGGTACTAAAGTATATTTTCAACCGTTATTAGTTATTGATTAGGCGTCAAGACGCATTTTCGGCTCATATTATTTAATTAAATAAATATATTAATATACAATGCAAGTAACGCAGGTGGTACTTCAAAGTCATTGAAGTTTCTACCAATTAGTATTTTTTTTATAATCTTTTTTTTGCTTTACTGGGACTTGACACTCGTAATATAACATTAATATTCTAATTTTTCATTTAAAGAATAATTTATTATAGTAAGTAAATCCACTTACCCTGTAGTAATTTGAGGCCGGTAAATTGCACATTACGGTACCTGGTACCTTAATGTGTTGCCTAGCAATGCTGTCATGTATCATTATAAATGTCCACGTGATCATTGTTGTTATGCCTTGATTAATGTCATTTTTGGATGCCTAAATGGCGTTACCCATTTAATCCCGTTTAGGAATTTCTACTTGTACTTAAAATATATTTTTTTACCAACTTTTGTAAATAAAAATGATTAGATTAACACAAAACAGGCTTCTTATTACCATTTTTAAAGTATTTTGTTTAACTAAAGTTGGTAATTTTGGTTTTATTTAAACCTATATCTAGCGTTACCTATTTAATACCATTTAGGAACTTCTACTTGTAAAATATATTTTTCTACCAACTTCAGTAAATGAAAATTATCATATTACTATAAAACAGACTTTTTGTTACATTTTCAAAATTATTCTGTTTTACTAAATTTGGAAATTTCTATTTAATTTGGACTTATCTAGCGTTACCTATTAAATACCGTTTAGGAGCTACAACTAATATAATATTTTTTTATCAATTTAACAGTGACACGCGAAGAATCATCATAGTTACCTATGATATGGAGAACAAGGCTGTTATCTACGTAATTTAAATTGAAGATATGTTCTGTAGTTCGGCGGATTCATTTGATGGATGGTAATTGTTTGGGTACACGCCAAAAATTAAATTAAAAGTGTCAAAAAACCAAAAAAATTAAACAAGTAAAAAGATAACTAAAACGTTTCCGTGGCCAGTCTGCCACCGTTGTCAAGATAAATTGAATTAAATTAATAAAAATAAAAATTAACTATTATTAAGGTTTTAAATTTTGAAATTTTTATCTTTTTTATGATATTCTGAGAACGTTTTGACATTAAATGTCACATATGTTTGTTTATTTATAGTGTCATAGTGACATAGATAACTGGTTGCTGGTGTATTTATATTACAAAAAGGGTGAATAGTTAGTTAATTTTTAGTCTTCCTGAAGATACTCCAGTATCAAGCAAAGGCAACCAAGTGTTATTTAAATTAACTGAAATTGATGCTACACAATTATCTTTATTTAATAATATATACGCACTTTCTTTGATTTTGCGTTTTTTAGAACAAATTTCCTTTGCTAAAATGCTCGAAGCATACCAGTTTATTCTATGATTGTTATCAAATGCGTGTATTATATTTATTTATTATACGTAATTTAAGTAAAATAATTTGAAACTAACATCATTTTCTCTTGAAATTTTATAAATAATATTTATTCTTTAATTTACATATATAATAAAGATAGTATAAAATAAAATATCATACGATACACGTCCGTTAGGTGTTATTACAGTACTCGTTTATATTCATCTCGTACTGTAATAAGTCACCTACCGGACTTATAACGTAAAATACTAATAAAACTATTAATAGGTGAAAAACTTAATGACTTTGCAGTATAAGGTAATCACCTGCATTACCTACCTCTATTTAATATTGATATATTTAATTTAATAATACGTAGGGTGTTCAGAAAGTGTTGAGATACTTTGTAACTAAACGGTGCAGGAAAGTTACATTGATGTTTTTGTTTGTACATATCATGACATGTCGTAGTCCTACATAGTTATTAGTAAACTATCAGTTTTGCGCCAGTTCGTGTCCAGCGATTTTAGCGCAATGGCGTCGTGGACGACTATCGAGTGCCGTGCAATTTTGAAATACAACTTTTACGTGAGTTATCTCAAGAACAGTGTTTAGAAGAAATGAAGCCTATACTTGGTGATGACTGTCCATCTCGTGCGACCATATACAGATGGTACAAATAATTTCAGCGGGGCTCGTTTTCGCTTGAAGACGCCTCACGCTCAGGTCGACCGTGTGAAGTAGTTACCCCAGAAAACATATCTGCCGTCCAAAAGCTATAGAAACAAACCGACGAATTCCCTATCGACAGTTAGAAGAGACATTGAACATTAGTTTAGCAACATTACACAGGATACTTTGAAAGCAATGTATCTCCGGACCTACGTTTGTTAAAGCTGTTTTTGTATATTTTTATTTGTAAAATCTGCCTTAAAATTTTATTTACAACATTCAATAAAACTTATTTGTATACGTATTTTTTTAAATAAATGCAGCTCAACACACACACTTATTTCATTAAACAAACTAACCTGTTATAATGGTGTAGTCACCATTGGATAACACTTTAAGATCGTATTCCAAAGAGCAAATCCTAATGATTTGGTCGTATCTACTTTGGTTAAAATTTTGTCCAAATAAAATATTCTGTCTTACAGTGGCTGGAAATAGCCATGGGTCTTGAGAAGCATATGATATACTTCCTGACACATTAAGCTGTCCCTTTGATACAGCAATTTCTTCCAATATCGTCTAAAATATTTTTAATTTAATATTTGTTTCTGCAGAATTTTACGTTATTTTGTATTAAAACCAATGTAATAGCTATTTACGTTACTAGACCGGAAAATCGTATTTCTTCTTCTCCTCAAGCCCGCAGGACCTCGCCTACGGCTCGCCCTGTAACATGTTTTTCGTCGGCCCGTAAAAATTATTTCCGGTCGAGTATCGTGCATAATTTTTTTTTTATTGACCCGGAAAGAAAACTGTGTGAATTTTTGTTATATTTAAACGACAATAAGGACGCTGCTTCAATTGTTTCATCTGGATTTTCCATGTCTGACTCCATTTTGGCAAAATGATGCTTTCTTTACTTTACAATATCTTGAACTGTCAAATAGTAACAATTGAACTCTGACAATTTTTGTCATGGCTAACAGGATTTTTGATATCAGGGACCGGAAAGTAAATGAGAGACCGGAAAGTAAACTGAGGACCGGAAAGTAATTAGTCCTGTAAAATAGCATTTTCCGCTTAAAAATTGAGTGGAAAATTCAATTTTCCAGTCAATTAAAAATATATATAAAACAAAAAGAACAAAAATGTATAAATGTATACAGGGTGATTTCAAAATCGATCACGAAACTTAAGGGAGTGATTCTACTTGAAAAAATAAGGGTAGAGCTTCATATGAATTTTTTCATAATATCATTCTTTTTGAGTTACAAGCCGTCAAAGTTCAATTTTTATTTTGGTTTTTTCGCCATATTGCATTTATTTTTTAACCAATACAGTTAATACTTGGCACACAAATCAAGCTTTGCAGATTCTAAAATTTTAAGACAAAAGTACTTTTTAAATACCGCCAGAGGGCACTTTACCTAAAACCTAAAATTTATTTATATCACAACTTTTTTATTTTGACAGATATCAGCAAAGCTAGGGCGTCATTTTATAGACAATCAAAAACTTAAAAAATAAGGTAAGTACTCCTTATTAAAGTCGATAAACCTCACCGTTTAGGCACCAATAGACATCAAAGTTTTCATCAATTTTAATCAAATTACCTACATACATACAGGGTGTCCAAAACTTTTTTTAACTAAGACGTTTAGGATATATGTTTATATGAAATTTTTTCTTATTTTTTGTTCTAGAATCGTTTGGTTAAATTTGTCGGTTGAGTTACTGGACACCCTGTATGTATGTAGGTTTGATTGAAATTAATTAAAACTTTGATGTCTATTGGTGCCTAAACGGTAAGGTTTATTGACTTAAATAAAAAGTACACTTATTTTTTAAGTTTTTGATTGTCTATAAAATAGCGCCCCCAGCTTTGCGATATCTGTCAAAATAAAAAAGTTGTGACGTAAATAAATTTTAAGGTTTTGGTAAAGTGCCCTCTGGCGGTATTTAAAAAAGTATTTTTGTCTTAGAATTTTAGAATCTGCAAAGCTAGATTTGTGTGCCAAGTATCAACTGTATTGGTTAAAAAATAAATGCAATATGGCGAAAAAAACCAAAATAAAATTGAACTTTGACGGCTTGTAACTCAAAAAACGAATGATATTATGAAAAAATTCATATGAAGCTCTACCCTTATTTTTTCAAGTAGAATCACTCCCTTAAGTTTCGTGATCGATTTTGAAATCACCCTGTATAATATGATGAGCGAACATATACATGGAATGGTTTGAAACCAACGCCATTAACACCCCGATGGTTAAACCTAAGGTCTGGCTTCGATATGTTGACGACACTTTCATATTATGGTATGGAACCTATAGACAGATAGACACCTTTCACAATCATCTAAATTCAGTAAATGACTCCATCAAGTTTACTAGTGAAGAAGAGAAGAACGGTTGTCTACAATTTCTAGACGTTCTCGTCAACAGACAGAATGGTTTAATTAGCACATCTGTATATTGGAAACCAACACACACGGGACAATACCTAAACTTTCGGTCCAACCATTCTGAACAAAACAAACTTGGAATACATAAAACATAATGCAAAAGAGCCAGTATAATATGCAATGACCAAGCAACTCTTAATGCAGAATTGGAGAACATCAACACGGACCTGCTTCAGAATGGCTATACCGAAAAATCGATAAATAAAATAATTGAGAAATGTAATGTGGAACCAATACCATGACCACCTAAACCAGATACACACTCTCTTAACGATTCCATATATTAAAGGTACATCAGAAAAGGTTAGAAGAATAGCCAGAAAATACGAATCAAAACGGTTTTTAAGTCTGAAACAACTCTTAGGAGCATCTTGACAAAAACCAAATAAGAAATATCCAAACAGGAGGGAGAGTGTATCTACAAAGTACCATGTGAATGTGAAGCGCCGTACATTGGTGAAACAAAACGCCTACATAAAAATCTTACACAGAAAGGCGAAACTACCAAGTCTGTAATCGCGCGAACATATAATTAAGTGGTCACAAGCACGGGTTGTTTTTACAGGACCCCTTATTGGAAAAAGCGCAACTTTAAGGAAGCTGTCTTTATCGAAAACAACGAATAGTAATTTATTAGATAAGTGAGTTATATTACATATAAGTCACGCAAGAAGAGTTTTAAAATTTCGAAAATTCCGAGAGTAGTTGCTCATTATTTGCAACTACCTGATGAAATCTTATATAGTGGTCATAGCATGCGGCGTTCTTCAGCGACACTTCTAGTCAACGCTGGGGCCGATATCACCAACCTTAAACGCCATGGCGGGTGGAAGTCTTCTACCGTGGCAGAAGGATATTTAGAAGATTGCATCTCTAACAAGTTTGAGATTGCAAGACGAATACAGGGTGAAGAGCGCACCAAGGCAAGTACTAGTGCTGAAAGACTTCCTGAAGAACACTCCGCACAATGTAACGTTGTCCAAGATAAATCTAATATAACAATTACTGTTAATATAAACACGAATAAATTGTAGTATAATATATTAGTTGTTTTATGTTATTTTTTTAATTGTGAAATGTTGGAAGTAATAAAGAATTAGTATAAGTCACTAGTGAGCTAAAGTCTATAATTCACTAGTGAGCTAAAGGGTACTTTAGCTCACTAGTGACTTATAGTACACTTTATATCCTCAAAATCTAATCAATTATGTAGATATTATATGTGTTGGATAAAATAATTTTAGTAAACCAAATGTGGAAATACCCACTATTTGAAAACCGTTTCTACGTCGTCGTCTGACGAACAGCGAAAGCGGGAAGCCTGTTATCGCTCTGCTTTAATCAGCAGGTTCGTTGCAGCGAGGAATTGTAGGGGAGTACATAGTAGACTGGTGGAAAGAATTATATAAACACATTTGCTAAGGTCAACTGTTTGCTTTCCATACCGGTATATAAACCCAGTAGCAGTAGGAATTACTTTAGTTTACACTTCAAAACGGGCAGAGATAGGACTGCCCGAAACGTTGTGTACATAGTTATAAATAAAGACAATGGAAATCCGAAATTCCTCTAGTCTCACTGATAAAGAATGATTGTCTACCACATTTAAACAGACGACAAAAATGTATGTTAAATAATGTTAATAGTTCAAAGACTGTTATTTTTTTTTACTTTTTTACATTGGTTAAAATAAGAAATAATGCATAATTAAGCAAAAATAATATTAAACGCTTTTTAAAAGATTCTTGTACTATTTAACTTACTTTAATCAAGGATGATTTTCCCGAACCTAATGGACCTGTTAACATGTATAATCCCTTACTATCAATAGATAATGATATGTTTTTTAAAATAACATCGGTCTCCCTAAAGACAGATACATTCTGAAAATCTATCTTGGCTGTAATATCCTAAAAAGTATTTTATTTAGTTCATAACATTTCCTATTTTAGGTTAAACTTAGATACTTTGTCTTGATCCATAATAAGTTTGTTACTTTGGTTGCTATTTGATTCCTCCATATTTAAAACTCTTCCAATGCGTATAATAGATGCGTAACATTCAGCCCTTAAACAAAACCCATTTGGGAGGATTACGCCAACCACAAAAGCAATTTCCTGAAAAAATCAAGATGAGTAGAACGTTTATTTTTTGTTAAAAATAAACGGATTTGTCATTACCGATTTTTTTTACATGTTTGTTTAAAAACCCTACAACTTATATTTAAAACTTTTTGTCATATCTCTTTAAAGAACAGAAATATTGGACTTTCTCGGACAATTGGGCCATCCTGTATGTCCTAAACGTCTTAGTTTTTAAACTCCGGGGTTAAACAAATTTAGAAATTTTATTTTTTTATATTAACTTTTATACCAATTTGGATACTTTTGAAAATTTGTGTAGGTGTCTCTTATGCACTATTTTTATCCTAAAAATATTTACCCTTAACCACTCATGGACGACACTGGTGAAAATATGTATTTTTTTCTTTCATGTCAAAAATTGTCTTTTAATAAAAGAAGACATTGCTTATTAAAAAAACACAACTGGTATACAATATACAAATCGATAATGTTTTAAAATTTTTAACACTCCACACAACTGTGGACGGCCATTCTTCAAGCTTTCACCAAGTAAATGCTGGAGTACCTCAGGTCTCAGTTCTGGCACCAACATTGTTTCTTCTTCACATCAACGACCTTCTCTCGGCCACAACTAATTCTATTCATAGTTTCGCCGACGATAGTACCCTTCACTACAGTTTTCAGGTTCCTAAACCCATTACTAAACCTGACTTGAGAAACAAACGCAGAACGATGCAGATATCTCTTTCGCAGGATCTTAATTTAATATTGGATTGGGGCGCCAAAAATCTCGTCCATTTTAATGCATACAAAACACAGTCATGTTCCTTGTAGCGAAAAGAGTCATCAAATACTCATCCTCTACTGATGAGCGGCCAAGACACCTTCAATTTTGTGGGCGTCACATTCGAAAGTAACCTTAACTGGCATAAACACATTGTATCTATAGCAGCTTCAAAAAAGCTTGGATTTCTCTTTCGAGCCAAAAAGTATTTTTCCCCTTCTAATTTATACACCTTATATGTGTCCCAAATCCGACCTCCCTTGGAATATTGTTCTCATATCTGGGGCATGGCGTCCCCCACAACCCTAAGCATTCTTGATTCTATTTAAAAAGAGCTATTCATCTCATTAATGATCCTTCACTTACAGAAAGGCTTCCCTCTCTTGCCCATTATCGGGCTGTGGGGAATTTATCGCTTTTATAGGTACTTCCATGGCTTTTGCTCTAAAGAATTGTCCAGTATAGTTCCTCCACTCACGGTTCCCAACAGAGAAACTCGTGGTTCCGCGCGTATGCATCCCTATACGGTCCAACTGGACAGGCTCCGAACATCCCACTTTGTTCGTTCTTTTATCCCTAGAGTTTCTAGGTTGTGGAACCTGCTACCGCGGAGGTCTTTTCTTTCCCCCAAATCTTCAAGTATTTAAGTCCCGTGTCAACAAACTCCCTCTTACCTCGCTTAAGACACTCACGGTACGTTAGTATTTAGGCTTTTAGCCTTCGTGGTTTGTCCAAAGATTAAAAAAACTTCGTAGTTGAAAAACGAAGACGTTTAGGGCATAATAATGAAGTTTTATTCCTATTTTTCATTGTAGAAACCCCATAAAGTTTATCGGTAGAGTTACTAGACACTATGTATATATTTTATTGTTTTACATAAGTTTGTACAGGGTGTTTGGATTTTGTTGCAATTGCAGGGTATCTTGGTTATTATTAGAGATAGACTTGCGGATTTTGCGAACTGTCGGTCGCTACTTTTTGATGAAACAAAAGATGACACTAAAAAAATTTTCATGGCTATTTTGGTTTCTTTTTGGCTTTTTTTCCATTTTCAGTTGTCTTGTAACTTACCACAAAGGTAAAAAACTGATATTAGTAGATATTTTTACGTAGAATCCAGTGGTGTAGTTAGATTTTATTAAACTTTTATAATTTTCGGGATATGAACCAAACATATGATTTGTTTAATAAAATACCTTGTATTTTTTTATTTATTAAATTACAGAGGATGAGACCTTTGAAACATGTATATTACTTAATAGTTATTTTATATTTATTGACCCTAAAGGGATGTTTTTAATTTTAAAATTTAATTTCGCATAGTGGGCCATGGTATAGACTTAATAACAAAAAAGATAGCCCGGAATTTATAATTTGTTTAAATTTTACAGCAACATAAAAGTTTTAACTACTTTACCCAGCCCAGCACCCCTTCGTTGCTTAAGTTTGTTCACTTATTAATTAATTAGAAACTGAACATTTTGGATCAGCTCCAATGTGCTTATACTTTAAACCGTGTCCAAAATCAGTATGTATTTATAATTTTAAGAAAAACATTCGATTTGAAACAAAACAATAGAAAACCATGTATGACACTGATACCTTTAAAATTTAAACTTTAGTAAACGTATATCAGTTATTGTGGACGGCCATTCTTCAAGCTTTTACCAAGTAAATGCTGGAGTCCCTCAGAGCTCAGTTCTGGCACCAACATTGTTTCTTCTTCACATCAACGACCTTCTCTCGTCCACAACTAATTCCATTCATAGTTTTGCCGACGATAGTACCCTTCACTACAGTTTTCAGGTTCTTAAACCCATCACTAAACCTGATTTGGAAAGCAAACGCAGGGCGATGCAGATATCTCTTTCACAGGATCTTAATTTAATATTGGATTGGGGCGCCAAAATCTCGTCCATTTTAATGCATCCAAAACACAATCATGTTCCTTGTCGCGAAAAGAGTCATCAAATACTCATCCTCTATTTATGAGCGGCCAAGGTTTTACAGAGCAAAGACACCTTCAATCTTGTGGTCGTCACATTTGAAAGTAACCTTAACTGGCATAAATACATTGTATCTATAGCCACGGCAGCTTCAAAAAGCTTGGATTTCTCTTTCGAGCCAAAAAGTATTTTCCGCTTCAAGTTTATACACTTTATATGTGTCCCAAATCCGACCTCCCTTGGAATATTGTTCCCATATCTGGGGCATGGCGTCCCCTACAACCCTAAGCATTCTTGATTCTATTCAAAGAAGAGCTATTCGTCTCATTAATGATCCTTCACTTACAGAAAGGCTTCCCTCTCTGCCCATCGTCGGGCTGTGGGGATTTATCGCTTTTTTATAGGTACTTCCATGGCTTCTGCTCTGAAGAATTGTCCAGTATAGTTCTACTCACGGTTCCCAACCAAGAATCTCGTGGTTCCGCGCGTATGCATCCCTATACGGTCCAACTGGACAGGCCCTGAACTTCTCACTTTGTTCGTTCTTTTATCCCTAGGGTTGCTAGATTGTGGAACCTGCTGCCCGCGGAGGTCTTTCCTTCCCCCAAATCTTCAAGTATTTAAGTCCCGTGTCAACAAACTCCCTCTTACCTCGCTTGAGACACCCACGGTATTAGTATTTAGGCTTTAAGCCTTCGTGGTTTGTCCAAAGATAAAAAAAATAATTTTGGTTACAGTATTATACCACGGTTTTCTACTATTTTATTTTAATTCGAATAGTATTGTAAAAATTATGGATACAATATTGATTTTTGGACACTGTTTTAAGCACAAATACATTGGCGCTGATCCAAAATGTTTAGTTTTAATAAATTTGTAAAGTGAACAAACTTAAGGAACTAGGAGGTGCACAGGGGTACTGGGCGGGGTAAGCCGCCTTTTCACATTAGCGGGAGCACGCGGAAGCCGGAGTGTGGGCGACGGACCAACGCTATGGAGTCTTATGAGACCTTTCATACGTAGAGAACGCAAAAGTCGGCAAACTCAAAGGCTTCATATAATTTTTTATCACTCTGTCCGGCGAAACAGTGTGAAACAAGGGTTAGGCTCACTCTTTCCGCGACCTCGAGTAGTGCGTGTTCGTATGTTTACGTAGAGGTCTACATAGACCTTCCGGTAGGCGATTGAAGCGCATCGTACGGGCGTGGCTGTACGCTCGGGGATCGAGAAAAGATTCACGCTAAGTTGGGGCTTCTTTCTTCTGGGGCTAAGCGCTGTGGTGAAGATTCCTAAAGCCTGGAAGTTTTACGTTTTGGTGTTGAACACATGGTGTCCTCGTATGGTCGAGGAGGTGCGCACGCCTACGGAAATACGTAAGGAATGAAGTGACTGGTTATGTTGCGACACCAGTAGCAGCCGCTGACTAGATAGTCGCAACTTATGCATTGCATCCGAACAATACAATAAGTATTAACAATTAAAAAGTGAAAAGCTCAGGGAGCCACCAGGGGCACAGGCCCGACTTACTGGAGACTCCCACCCAGAATACAAACCCTCTGGACACAGAGGGACGTACTGGCAATTGGACCTTCGGGGACCTACGTCAACAAACAAAGAAACAACAACAACAACGAGGTTGAGCTTTGGATGATTGCCTGTCCGGCCAAATTTAATGGTGCCCGGCCTGTCCGGGTTTTGTCAGGGTTTTTATATTTTGAAATTAGCAATTAATAATATTTATTTTTATTGTAAACCTTAAAGATAAGCGGTTTTGATTGTTTAGAGAAGAAGTTTTGTTTTTAATTATTTCAAGAAAAAGTTTTGTTTTTGATTGGGAATTTATGACAGGTAATGAGACTTATGTGTGCAATTGCATTAAATTATAATTTAAAAATAATTAATAAATAAAATCCTCAACAATGTAGGGTGTCCGGCTTTTTACCCACAATGTTAGGCCAAACTAGTAGGTCTGTCCGGTCATCAACAATGACGACCTGTCAACCCTAGGCGGGGTAAGGTAGTTAAAAGTTCTAGGATTCTGTAAAATTTAAACAAATAAACTGAGGGCTTACTTTATTTTTTTTATGAAGTCTGTGTCATGACATATTATGAGAAATTTAATTTTAAAATAAAAACGACAATTTAGGATATTAAATTTAAACTTAAAATAAAATATAACCACTAATATTAGTTTTTACTTTTGTTGTTTATTATAATACAATTAAAATACGAGGGGATCCAAAAATCTCAGGAACAAAGAGGTTCATGAAAAATCTTTTAGTGTCATCTTTTGTTTCATCAAAAGCGACAGTTCGCGAAAACCGCAAGTCTCTATTTTTAATAATAACTAAGATACAACGAAATCCGGACAGCCTGTACATTTGAAAAATCAAGAATGGACATTATACAAAATGTGTCAAAAAATAAAATTGAATTTTCGGGACAGCTTGACTAATTGGCTAATCTTAAGTAATTTCTTTATTAAAGCAAATTAAAAGCTTTTGATTATTAGTTATATTATCCTTACCTTAAATACAGTCATACAGTAATAAACTAATTCGGTGTCGACTGAATATCCAAAAGAAATGTAACTGAACAAAAAAATTGGAAATATCATTTTTCCGATTAAGCCGCCCAGAGATAGTATTACAAATCCCATATACCATGTTTTAAGATTGGCTTTTGTTTCTTTTCTAGAAGAGTAATTAACCATACATAAAAAGGTATTTAACATACAGTAAGGATCTAAACTCCCCTTCTTTTTAAAATGGAAGGGGAACGCAAATTAGGTCCTCACTGTCACTCAAATTGTGACATAGCTTAACAAAAACAAAGTATACCTACAATGCATTTCTTTAATGTCCCCTCTCCCCTTTTATGTTTTCAAAGGATCAATTTAGAAAAGTTAAACTTTAATATATGAAATTGATTTATAAATACTATATTTTAGAGTGAAATTAACAGATGAAAATTTCAAGATGGCGGCTGGGCGTCATCTTGGGAAAAAAATTAAATGGTAAGGGGCTTTGTCACACATAATTTTAAAGCTCCTGAAGAGTTCCTTAAAATTCTAGAATATAAATTCAATAAGTTAACCTTATACAAAATGGCGATACTTTAAATATTAGGGTTCGTGCGTTTAGTAAAGAGGCCACTGACGTCATCATTTTCTGCGCAAAATCTCCTCTTATTTTCTCATCCAGTTTTTAAAATGTTATTTATTTTTAAATCAAATCTTTAAAATGTCTACTTCCTAGGTAACGATACGAAGCCCTCGAAACCGCGATTGAAAGAGAGTTACAGAAGATTTCGCGTAGATAATGATGACGTCGGTGGCCTCTTTACTAAACGCGCGGACTTTACCTAAATACCTGATTTGCATGGCCATTTTTCCAAAACTAATAAAGTAAGATGTACTCAATGTAGTATTTTCTTGAAGCTTTTTAAAGATTTTTAATGGTAATATAATATACAGGGTACAAAATTTATACTTTTTTATAGTCTGCATAATATTATTTAGGAAACACCACATTAGGTACATCTAACTTTATTAGTTTCGGAAATATGCAATCCAAATCAGGTCATTTAAGTTATTATTAAAGTACCGCTATTTTGTATTAGGTAAAGGTATTTACTTTATATTCTAGGGTTATAAAGTACTCGTCAGGAGCTTTAAAATGATGTGCCACAAGACCCCCTTTTCATTTAACTTTTTTCCAAGATGAAGTCCGCATGCTATCTTAAAATTTTCATCTGTCAATTTCACTCCTAAATATAGTATTTATTCATCAATTTTATATCTCAAAGTTTTACTTGTCTAAATTGATCCGGTAAAAATAAAAGGGAAGGGTATTAAAGAAAATGTACTGTATACTTACTTTCTTGCATCACAAATCCTGTTATGGAAAAATCTTTCCCACGTGTACATTTTAATAATTTTTAAAGATGATAGCACTTCTCTAGTAAACTGTAATCTTTTATCAGCCATCTTGCCAGCCAACAATCTCATTTTTAATATTAACTGGCTTAATACAGCTAAAAAAAGTAAAATAATTTTAATTTATCTATTTGACTTAAGTTATTGTTTTAATGATGCTAGTGGAATTTTATTATTATTATTGAAAACTGCAACCCAAAGATATGTTTTGACATAAGAACGATTTGCCTATAGCCCCGGACTTAAAAAATATATATATTCATCTGTCAATTTAACTCAAAAATATAGTAAGGTGCCAAAGTCAGGCGTCTCCCTTCTAATTTCTGAACCGTGCGGTAAACTTTTAAGAAACCTGGGAGGAAGATTTATGAGCCAGGTCAATATTTTGTGACGTATTAACAACATCTCTAAATGTCAAGGTTATAGATTGCACCATATTTCGAAAACAAATATAAAAGGAAGGGAGTTCTTGACTGGCTCCTGACGAGTACTTTATAACTCTAGAATATATAGTTACCACCTTTACCTACTAGAAAATGGTGATACTTTAATAATTAACTAAATACCTTATTTTTATGGTCATATTTCCTAGAGTAATGAAGTAAGATGTACAGTGGCGTATTTACCAAAAGGCTGAGTAGGCTGAAGCCTATGGCGGCATTTTTAGGGGGCGGCAGACGTTCTTTAGGGAGCGGCAGATTATGTGTTATGAATAATTTTGTTGACTTTTGAATTCAATTTTGTACCTAGAATTAAAATAAATAATAGTTTAAAAAACTAAAAAACACGCTTTTATATGCAACCGAACTAAAAATTAGAAAATAATTTTTCATTACAAAGAATTTGTCACTTCAGAGTAAAAAGCGTGGGGTGCATTTTACTATTTTTTCATAACTTTTCCCTCATAGATATTTGCAAATAGAATAATTATAACATTTAATATATTAAGCACCCCACGCTTTTATTCTGAAGTGACAAACTCTTTGTAATGAAAAATTATTTTCTAATTTTTAGTTCGGTTGCATATAAAAGCGTGTTTTTTAGTTTTTAAACTATTATTTATTTTTGATTTTTAGTTCGATATATCAATTAGTTTTCTGCGGTCATGTGATATTGAAATGTTTTACGAAATACAAAACCAAATTTTTAACCAAAGTTAAATATTTAAAAATAAATGCTCCAGTTTATTCACTAAAAATTCCTTCGCCATTTTGTCAAGAGTAGTATTAGGACACAGAGGATCTGTAAAGGAATTTATTTATCCTGGCGGTCCTAATCAGGATAACGGGATACTGTTTTTAAATTATTGCATTGTCATCGGTCCTTGATACGTGTGCAAAGTTTCAAAGAAATTGAATCGCTGGGAGTTGGTAAAAATTAGGCTCAAAGATTCCGTTACATAGATAGATAGATAGATAGATAGATACAACCCAAGCTAATAAAAACGTGTTAAAAATGAAAGTGAGGAACTTTTTTTTAATTTTTTATTTTAATTTTTTTATTTTTTTTGCTCTTTGCCTCAAAATATTTCTGAAGGAAAAAAGAAGAAGAAAGGGGCAGCGAAAATAAAATAGCCTACGGGCGGCAAATATGTAAACGCGCCTCTGAAGATGTACTTAATGTGGAATTTTTTAGAGCTTTTAAGGATCTTTTAATGGTGATATAATATACAGAGTGTTTCATTAAAAAATAAATACTTGTTGTCCTACCCTGTATATTATCACCAATATTAACATTATAAAGATCTTTAAAAGAGCTGTAAGAAAATACCATAGTAGTAGGTGAAGTTATTGACTGTATATTCTAGGGTTATGAAGCACTCGGCATGAGCTTCAAAATTTGTGTATTCCTTTTACCTCGTAGAACCGTTCTCTGAACTGTCATTAGTGTCAAGAATGGTTCTACAACATAAAAAAATGTCAAAAAATTGTAAAAGGAACACCAAAAGCTAGTTCATACAGACGCGAAAAGCGAATTGCGAAACGCGATTTTCTTTCTCATTGGTCAATTTCACATAAAATTAAAGGCGGGTAATTTAAAATAAAGATAATTTAAAGATGTTGCGAATTCGCAAAATTTAAAATCTAGTGGGCGGAAAACTTGAGATCATTTTAATTTCTGGCGAAGATTCGCGTGCCCACATGCGTAGGAACAAGAGGTTATTCGTCATATTTCATTTCAAAAACAATTTTGTTATTGTTATTTTTATGTCATTCTATTAGCTGTTTGGAACGTTATTTTTGTGTTCATTTTCTTAAGTATTTTGTGTTTTTTGATTTGAATTTATATTAACTTTTTTAGCCCTTTTCATTTATAACAAATTTGCAGCGTTTCTACGTCTTAGTTGCCAAATAAATGTGCTATATTCTTTATTCATCACATCAGATAAATGTTATATTATTAAAAGGAAAAACAAAGAAAATCTCAAATGAACCCAAGCGTAGCGTCACCACCGAAATGAAAACAATATATAAATTTGTAGGTTATGTTGTTGCCTAGAATGTGCCTAGAATTTCGGCGAATTTTGCAGCTGTATGAAAATGACAAAAATAACGTGAATTTTTTGGTAAAATATTCGCTTTCGCAATTCGCTTTTCGCGTCTGTATGAACTAGCTTTAATGGTGTCGTTCCGGGTGGTTCTCTAGCTTAAAAGACATGCAGCAAATGATGTATGCCCAGCTATCACCTTGACATTTTGAGCTGCCATTGATTATAAAAAATGTTAAAAATGCGGTTCAAATGTTAGAAGAGGTGCGACGGACTTTAGGATCTGTACAGTATTTAGGCATCAATTTTCCAAAGTTTCAATTTTTTCAATTGATCCTTTTAGAAAATAAAAGAGAGGATATTAAAAAATGCACTACATAAAAAAATGGTTTTTTACAATTTTAAGTCTTTATGATCTCGTTTAATTTTTATTCTAATTAGCCATTTTTTGTAGGTGGATTTTTGTTACACTACACTTACCTTGAGTAAATACAACAAAACATAATATTCCCACAACAATAAGTAAAGGTTGTCCAATTCTTGAATACAATAAATAGGACAAATAAAAAACTGAATTCCTCCTATAACTACGTCACTCAAGGGCCACATTGTGGTTATTACTGTTCTGATGTCTTTTGTTAGAATAGTTACTATGTTTCCCATACTTGAACCTTTGATTTGTTCTGGTCGCAACCTTATAACTTTCTTAAACAAATTTATTAGTTTTGGTTAGTTCTGGTTATAGTACAGAAATAAGCATTTCACCTGGTAATTTTTTGGTCTTGGATGGATCGACTTTAAATTTTAACAAAAGGTAAGAAATAGCCCAAGGTACAAAACCTATATCGAATTGAAGGGCACCAAAATCTTGAGGGTGGTTGCCAAATTTTTTAATACATTTTTACAGCAGGAATCGAAAGGAAAAATGATTCTTAGTAAAAAATGTTCCATATATTTTTCGTAAAACTAATACTTTTCAAGTTATTCGCGATTGAAAGAAATACTTTTTCGACAGAAAAAACGACATTTTCGGGGGTTTTCGCAAATAACTCGAAACCTATGCATTTTAATAAAAAAACCGTAAAGAGCAAAATTGTAGGTTTTAAAAATATAAACGAAATTGTGTTATTGTAGTTTTATTACGATTAATACAAACAAATAAACGGCGTGTTAATTGTTACCTTTTTTCCTTTAATGTAAAATTTGACAGATTTAAAGTGAAAAAACAAGAAAATGCTGCACATTTTTAAGAAAACTTATGAAATCTTCTTTAAACCACCTAATGAGATTTCTTTATTAAAAAGAAAAAGTTTCTAGCATAAAAATTTGGTGAGTTATGCTAATTATCTATTTTTTACGAAAAAATCAATTAAGACAAGCCCCTATCTACCCCTAATTAAAATTAACCTTTATCCTTTTGAAGTTCTCTTTATACATGTATTAATAATACATCCAGGACGTTTAACCATTTTTAAATGCCTAATTTTAAAAAATTTAAGCTTAAAGTGAAAAACGATTATTTACAGTTTCATATTTCTAACCCTTTTTTTTCTAAATAACTCGAAAACGAAAATACTGGAAATAAAAAATTATGGAATTTTAAATTGCGGGTGTTTTTTAATTGCTAAGATTTTTCTGTGCTTAAGTTTTCAGTACAGTGAATATTTGGCGAGATGTAGTCGTTTATAACCCTCTATTTACGAACAAGCACCACCTTTTTCGAGCCCTTTAAACTTACTCCCTTTAAAAACCAAAAGACCTTAAGAAATTTTACTTACAGAACCTGATAGCTCTTAAAAACCCTATAAAAAACTGTTAAAAACAAGTTTCTGTTATTAAAAATAAAGAAGATACGTTAAAAAAAAACAATCAATTTTTCATCAAAAAATTTGAATAAGCCACTTTGGAGCATAAAAATCTAAACAATATTTTGAAATTGAGCATTTTAAATTAATTAAACTTCTTGGATGTTTTAATAATACATGTTATAAAAAAATTGTAATAGAATAAAGGTCAGCTTTAATTAGGGGGTAGTTAGGGGTTGTTTCATTGACTTTTTCGTAAAAAAATTAGTTACTGACCGTATTTTTAACACAACTCACTCCAGTTTTACGCTAAAAACATTTTTTTCTTCAAAGATGTGTACTTTTAAAGGGTTTTAGTAAATTTTTACCGAAAAAGCATTTTCTCGTTATTTGACTTTAAATCTATGAAATTTTACGAAAAAAGCTAACCAATAACCCTCCATATCTCGATTTGTATTGGTCGTAGAAAAATTATAAAAAAATAATTTTATTTGTCTTTTTATAACCTTTAATTTTGTTTTCTTGAGTTTTTGATCAATGCAGACTTTTCGAGTTAATCGCGAAAAACCCATTAAACCGTCGGCGTCGATTTTCTCGTCGAAAAATTGTTTTAATCGCAAATAATTTGAAAAATATTAGTGTTATAAAAACAATGTATGGAATATTTTTTGCTAAGAGTCACTTTTTTGATTGATTTCTGTGGTTAAATGTAATAAAAAAATTACTTCCTAGGGAGGGGGTGGCATCCAGCCCCAGGGCTTTAGCGCCCTTTGGTTCGATATAGGTTTTGATTCTTGGGCTATTCCCTACCTTCTGTTAAAATTTCAAGTCAATCCATGCAGAACCAAAGAATTTCCAGGTTCTACATTTTTTAGTGCTTCATTTTCTGTACTGTTAGTAGGCTAGGGAGGCGCGATAGCTGTCTTGTTAAATTGGCGCATTACTCGTAAAAATATACCGGGTGACAACTAAATAACTATCTAGCATATTACTTTTTTCAGTGAAAGAGTAAACCTTTCAAATGTTAGAATAGGATAGTGTGTCATGAGATGCCAATTTTGGATATAAGAGTTTTTGTCCACTGCTTCCGGTTTAAGCGGTTTAAACTTTGATATTTAAAATAAAACACATATTTTTGAAATTTATGTTCTACAGATTATTCCTGACATAAAGCTTAGGTAGACCCATAACTTATCTCTTTTATTTTTAGAGAAAACGGAGTTTAGTATAATGCAAATTCTAAAAAATATACATGGTGTTTCATTTAAAATACAAAAGTTTATATTACTTCCGGTTAAACCGAAAGTACTACTATGCTATGCTAATATATCCAAAATTGGCATTCGATTATACAATATAACGCGCCCTTAAGAGGCCCTAAAGGGCGCCTCAAAATGTAAGGACTCCTTTAGGAAGCATTATGAATACGGCATTATAATAAATTTAAACAAGATAAGCCAAGATTGGTCTTAGATGTGGGTAAAATACCCAAAGAAGTTAAAAAAATTGGTGTCAGGTGTGGGATAAAAATCCCAAGAAAGAAGTTATAGAAAAATAGTTCAATAATAAGCAAAATTTTAGAAACCAAATCTAAAAAGGAAAGAAAAAAGTATAAAAAATCAAAAAATAAAGACAAATAAAAGAGTACTGGCACAAAAGAAAAACCAGTCAAATAAAAACAAGAAATAATTAATCATTTAAAAAATAAAGCAAGATAAAATATAAAGGCGGAATGAAAAAAACAACAAAAATATTTTTAAAAGATATTAGAAAAAAATATAATTAATACAAAATTGTTATTAAATAACCTAATTTTTAACCAAGGAAACCAAAAAGTTAGTGTTAGATGTGCAGTGCCGTATTATCCATTAGGCTGACTAGGCTACGAGCCTAGGGCGCCATGAAAAAATAGGCGCCAGACAGGGGAGTAATGGGCGTTAGACAGGGAGTTTTAAAAACTTTAGGTCGGGTGGGAATTTTGGTTACTCATTTCTCTGTGAATAAGGTTCTTTGGAATGAAATAGGTGCGAAAAGTGGAGGGAATGAACCTTTTCTTTTTTGCTCTTCAAAAATTTTTTAGGTGGTAAATAGACGCTCCGGGAATTGTATCCTAGGGCGCCTCAAACAGATAATACGGCCCTATAGATGTGGGGCAAGATTTTCGAGCACCCGTAGTGGCTTTGAATAATATTTAAATGCACAAGAGAGAAAAAAAGACCTTCAAAAGACTGAAGATTAGTAAAAAAATTACGACGCGTTAAAATTTAGAAAGACGATAAATTGCCTAAATAGGATTCAATGCATTTAATTTTTGCCTTATGTACATAATATCATTACAATAAATAATAAATAAAAAAAAATGGAATTATTTATTAAAAAAAAACAATTAATAAATAAAAAATTAAATAATAAAAATTTTAAACATTGACTTTTGCATTTTGAACAATTATTGTTGTGATGATGTCAAGTACAAAAGGCAATAATTAAATGTATTAAATCCTATTTGGGCAATTCATCGTCTTTCTAAGTTTTAACGCATCTTAGGGCTGTACTGCCGTAGTCAAGACATGAGTAGTTCCGGATATGAGTCCCTATACTCAAATATTTCTGTTGTTCTGAATAACCCCTAGAAGTTTGATCCCATACTTCTGAAACACCCTGCATAAAGACCAATAAAAATATATAAACTAAATTTATTGCAAACCAGTCAGATATAAGCAAGAAATAAATGGCAGACTATAAAGCAAAATTTAAAAATAGCACTAAAAATGCTAAAACTTAATGAGTAGATGGTTAGTTTGTAAAAATTCATTAAATCGCCAGACAAATTGATGGAACAAAACATTAAAAATAAAAAACAAGGATAGAAAAAAATAAGAAAAAGTAAAAGAGATCCGGAAAAGACAAGAAGTGTAGCATTAGAAGCCCGTTTAAATTTTAGTAAAAATATTTATATGTATATTATTTAAAAAATTAGAATATGTCATAAAATTAGTTACAAATTTGAAAAATTATAATAAAAATATTCTTGGTTTCTATTATTAAAACTTGAAATCATTAATATGATACGATATTAAATAAAAATTATGTTTACAATCATTAGACCCATTTGCACTTTAAAAATGAACATGAATAAGCAAAAGACATGATTATCAGGATCATTTTTTAAAAAATAATAAATAACACGTTTTAATTAAAAAATCTGTCTGTCAAATATCCTTTAAACATATTATGTATATGAACTTTTACTTACCCTGTATATTAATGAAGTAAGTGATGATCGTATTTGAATACCTAAAATGCATTCCATTAAGTAATAATTGTGAATCCATATGCACCTAAATAGTGCCAGAAGTACCACTACGCCACCGTAATAGTAAGCATCGCTTTTTGAATATTGCGTTTGATTTTTTCGAAAAAAGCGATAAAGCGGCTCATTGCATAAGGGTGAATAGTACCAAAAAAACCGGACACACAAAATTTTCTCAAAGTTTGATGTCTCGTAACTTTTTTATTTTTAGTTCGATTTGTATGCATTTTTTACCAGTTTGTAGATCATATCATTAAGAGCTTGCTGAATTTTGCAAAATTGCCTTACATTGTGATTTGATGGAATTATACCGGAGTAAATCAAAATGTTGTTTTTTTGATGCAAGTTTAAGACACGCTGTGGTAAAAACTGATGGCCGTCTTTTATTCAAATGTAGAGTAACATGAAGAGGAAATAATTCTCTACATTTTGTTTTTTTATTCATCTCGATATCTTTATTCTGAAAGAAAACACACATTTTAAAAGAAAATAATGCAATTTATGAGTAGAAAAATTAAAAACATTACATTTTAATCAAGCAGCATTGGTGCTCTGTTGCGTAGTAACGGTGCATGCGATTGTTGTTTCTGTTAATTTGTATATCTTGTCAAAACTGACGGTGTAGTGTCATTAAGCATTTTCTTAATATGCGGTCAGAAGATGTTGCACGAGCTGTTGCACTAAATGACGATGGTCGTGATATACGCTATATTGCAAATTTCTTGGGCAGACCCAAGAGCACTATACAAGATGCGATCAGTCGCTTTCGTCAGACCGGTGAGTACACACGACGTTTAGGATCAGGGAGACCACGAGTAACAAATCCACAGGATGATCATTTTGTTACTCTAACTGCTTTACGGGACCGCGGAGTAACATCCACTGTCATTCGTCGTCGACTTGAAAACGTACGTGGCACAAGAGTTTCTGAACGAACCGTCCGCCGTAGATTACATGAAGGGGGATTGATGTCAAGACGACCAGCTGCTTGCCCTGCTTTACTACAAGTGCATCGTGTTCAACGCTTAAATTTTGCACGTGAACATAGAGACTGGACTGCCGAAGAGTGGGGGCGTGTGCTATTCACCGATGAATCACGTTTTTGTTTGCGTTCACCGGATGGACGAGAGCGAGTCTGGAGAAGACCAGGAGAACGATTCTCTGAATGTTGTATATCTCCAAGAACACCTTTTGGAGGCGGCAGTATCATGGTGTGGGCTGGAATTTCATTACACGCCCATACAGACCTCGTTTTAATTGAAAACGGTGCTTTAAATGCTAACCGTTATATCGAGGAATGTTTAGCGGACCACGTCATTCCTTTTGCTCCATTTGTTGGTGAAAATTTTTCTTTAATGCACGATAACGCCAGGCCCCATATTGCAAGAATCGTCAATGAATATCTGGATGAAATGGACGTTCAGCGATTAGAGTGGCCTCCACGTAGTCCTGATCTAAACCCGATCGAGCATGTGTGGGACATGTTAGGAAGGCTTATTCGCAACCGACAACCAGAGACAATTCCAAATCTTCGGATGGCTCTTCTTGAAGAGTGGGAAAACATTCCGCAAAGGGCAATGGACGACTGTATTCTGAGCTTACCACGTCGCATGGCAGCAGTTATTAGAGCCCGAGGAGGCAATACACAATATTAGTGTTTGTTTGCTTGTTTAAGTTGATTAATCGGTACTTTGTAATTTTTTGCAGATAAATTGCATTATTTTCTTTTAAAATGTGTGTTTTCTTTCAGAATAAAGATATCGAGATGAATAAAAAAACAAAATGTAGAGAATTATTTCCTCTTCATGTTACTCTACATTTGAATAAAAGACGGCCATCAGTTTTTACCACAGCGTGTCTTAAACTTGCATCAAAAAAACAACATTTTGATTTACTCCGGTATAATTCCATCAAATCACAATGTAAGGCAATTTTGCAAAATTCAGCAAGCTCTTAATGATATGATCTACAAACTGGTAAAAAATGCATACAAATCGAACTAAAAATAAAAAAGTTACGAGACATTCCTGTACTTCTAAATAATTTACCTGCTTATCAAAGTCCATGTTAAATGTATAGTAGTATAAACCATGTATTTTGTTCCAAACCTTTTCCATAGAAGTTTAACCACCGTCTTACTATTCATCCAGTCCCTTTCAATTTTATCACCACATCTTTTTGAATTGCATGATTTAGGAACTTCATAGATGTCAGATTCTTGTATGTTTCCCTTTATACCCTTTTTAAAAAGTTGGATTGTATAGCTAAAAAAAATACAAGGACAAGATTTGTATACAGGGTGCTGGACTACTAATACTAGTCGATTATTTTATTGTTTGGTATACTAATTGCATTTTTTAACCGGTATAACTACTGATTATATTTATTTATTTTTTTAAACAAGGATGCTATGGTTTCAAAGAGAATGGACAAGGGGAGAGAAACAGTTGATTTACCCCCACCAATTAAAAAATGGCACACACCTGCAACTTGTGATTATGTTCAGCGACCGAAAGAGCTCGTCAAAGTTTTATTCTTGCTTACAGTTGTTAAAAAACACGTGCTTGGTTAAAAGTATGGATTTATTTATAATTTTTTTGTTTCAGTACGCACTTTTTACGTAACATTTTTGTGTCTGAATCAAGCCTATCAGCCAAATATCTTGCGAACTTTAACCGGTTTGATGGTTAACTTAACACAGCCGGATTACTCGTCATGCGCATGAGAGGTTCTTTTTTCGGCTTGCTATTGGCTGTTATAAATGTCAAAACTCTTGACTTTCAATATGATGGCTGATGTTTTGTGATTGTTGTGGCTGTTTATTTGTTTTGTGTTTTATTCGGTTTAATTTTACGTGTGACTTGTGTTATAAATATAAATTATTGAAACAACATTTGTGTAAATTTATTGGTTTTTTAAATAAATTATTTGTTTAATTATTTACGTTGTTTTTTTATAAATAAAAACAAATTAACACTTTATGTAAGATTTATTTTTTTAACAAAATATTATATACATTAATATTTTATATAAATACGTAAAATATATTTAATAAATATCTTGCTGGAGGTAAAAACACAATGAACCAATAGAGGATTTCTGTATGCATCACTTCATATTTTAAAAAATCCTTGAACTGTAAGACAGACAACTGACCAGTTTAAAAGTAATAATAGTGATAAAAATTATACTAAAGCGAAAAAATAAAAAGGCCTAAACACTAAATAACTGACCCAGTTGAGGTACAAACCAAGATTAGGGTGTGTCTACTTAAGTTCGTACCATAAGACAAACTATTATTAATTTTACGAAAAAGTTCAACCATCCCATATTAATTGTTTTCGGTGGTAGGTATATGAAATATCTCAAAAATTATGAATTTTTCTTAGGAAGAAAGTACACTTATTTTTGTCAATATCGAAAATTTTATTAATGTTTTATGTATATTTACTCAATAAATCAATGTTTTTGAATATACCGCCGATTTTGACATTGGAGTGCGTATGCGCATGCTCTGCCATCCCGCAGACCCTTTCTTCAAATTGTGCCACTTTTCGAAACGGCGATTTATCCTCTATCCTTGTCTATTTTCTTTGTATGGTTTGCACCTTTAAATTATGTAGGGTTCACCCGTTTAGTAACGAAGCCAATAACGTCATCATTATCTGCGCGAAATCTCCTGTATCTCTTTTTCAATCGCGGCTTCGTGGGCTTCGTATCGTTACCATGAAAGTATGAATTTTAAAATTTTGATTTATAATAAAAATATTATTTTAACTACAGGTCGAGGGAGTACCAGGGGATTTCGCGCAGATAATGATGACGTCGGTGGCTTCTTTAATTTTATAAAAAAACGTTTATATTAACATAAGTCCAAAAATGCTTTGTTTCTAAGATACAGGGTGTTAAACTTTAAAAAAAAAACGGGTTTTTAATAATATCTTAAATATGCCCTATTCAATTTCAATAAAATTTGGCTGTTGTATTTGTTAAAATAAAAAGTTAGTTTAGCTCTAAACTAATTTTAATTTGTGAGACCAGTGGCGGAGTGGGACGCATCTTAGCTAATATTATTGACAAAAAAATGTACGCTACTGACTTTTTTGAAACTTTTATATTTTTTCAGATCAAAGACCTAAAAATACAACTTGTTTGTGTCGTCATATTTTTGAGTAGCTTGCTTAGTTTTCCAGAAAAAAAACGATAAACTACATAATTCTGGACCATAAAAGAAACATTAGGGCATTTTTTCTTCTAAGAATAAAGGGTTAGAACTTCTTATTAGCAATAATGTAATAAGTGCTGAATTAAATAACGTTTATATCTAGTCTAACACATTTTACTAAATAAAGTGTTTTAGAAATTTTTAGGTTTTTTGTAAATTTTAACACCCTGTATCTTCAACGAAAAGTTTTAGGAACCATGTTTATATTAACTTTTTTTCATTAGGAATAGACCCTTAAATTTTCTTACCGCAATTAGAAAAAACCCCGTATATTTTTTTGTCGATTTGATCAAATTTTATCGATTTTTTTAAATTTTGCTAAATTATTTATAGCCAGTTAAAATTTGTTTACTCTACAATTTTTTTAATCAAAACTTTTAGATATTTCTAATTATAAAAAAAGGCTGATTTTTTGCGAGTTTTTAGATTTGTCGATAAAATTTGAATAAACCCACAAAAAAAATCCAACTAGAATATTTGCTTTAAAATTTTTTGGGTTTTCCTGAGAGGGGAGAGGAAGGAGGCTAACAAATTTTTCTTTTTTCGCCATGTAATATGTGGTGTGGGTCATATGTCTTAGTTTTTAGACAAAATAATTTAAAAATCCTACTTCCGCCCATAGTTCTTTTTTTAATGCTTTTACAAGCAGCTAAAAAAGGTATTTTAATTTCACGAAAACCATGCGTTGAACGAAAATAAATAAAGACAGCAAATTTGCTCAGAAGTAAGAAATTATGAAAGTAATTGTTGTTTCCAGAAAAACAGTGGCGTGCCAAATTTTTCTTTAAATTAAACTTGTTCAAATCCCGCTTGACCCCACTTGATTAAATTAAATAAATTGTTTTGGATCAGAATAACATAATAGGTGTGCGCTAAACTTTAATAAAATTTAATAAATATTTATTTCTTAAAACATTATCACTATCTATTCCAAAAATTACGTTAGAAAGTTAGATATTTACGACACAAGTACCTTTAAACCTTTTTTCTTAAACTCGCCTAAAGATTTACACATCATCATTATCTTATTCAAAACATTCTGTATAGTTTTTCGCATTTATTTAAAAACACCCTGTATATTTTGAATTGTGCTTAAACCCCGCGAGGTAGTTGCGCCCCTGTCAATATCCATATTACTATTGTCAATAGAACCAGAAAATATACATTGGTAGTTTCATTATCCAAAAAGTAAATATTAATAAATAAACAAACACGTAAATAAAGGTATAATTATACAAATAATTATTATTTTAAAACTTGCAACTAAACGTGTTTCAATGTGTCTCAATATTTACCTTTTTCTTAACAAAACAATGGTAACTATTTACGTAATTTTTATTGTTTTCTTTACTATAGCAAAAAATGTATACAGGGTGATTATTTTTAGGTCGAAACTATTGCTTCTTTATTATTGGAGATACAAAGTCGGTTAAATTAGTAAAGTTGTAGTATTTTTTCCACTGGTTAACGTGCTGCTAAAAAACAATTAAACATAGGGTTTTAATTTATTGCAAAAAATATATATTTTTAAAAAATTGAACACTCTGTATAGGGGGTATGTAAGTTTTAATAATTTTAATATTTATTTAATTATTTCGATAATGGAAAAATACATCTTAAGCCGCGTCCATATTAGTAAATAAATGTGTTGTATGTTGAATCTAGAATTCGGCGCAAATATTTGCGGCGCAAATTTCATGTTCTACCCACGTTCAATTTTACGTTGTGTGTCGTGCGTTCGTGCTTAAAACGTGTGTGATCTTATGCGTTGCATACTATTTTGTTATTCTGGATTTGTTTATATTTTTTCGCCAAGTATTTTATATTTTGTAAAAGATAAATTTAAATAAAGAGGATGTTCTTCTTCTGATACAAGAATATCAAAAACAAAGACTTTTATGGGATCCAAGCGATAAGTGGCATTTTCATAAAAACAAAAAGAATGATGCTTGGGAAGAAATCGCAAAATGTGTTATACGTATTATTTCGAATGAAAATTCAGTTTTTATTAAAGTTTTCGCCTTACAGTTGTTGTTTTTGAAAGATAATAAATTTTAAAAAATAAAAATTAAGTTTTATTACCACATTACCTTTACATAATCTTTTAGAACGTCAATTAAAGCACTGCATACTTCTGGAACTATCAATGATATGCTTTATTTGGATATTTTAAAAAGATATTGAAGGCTTGTATATGAATCTCCAGTAGCCATAAGACGTAATGTGACAGCTAACCTTTCCTTCACGGATATGGTTTCTCTAAGCTAAGTGTCCTTTTGATAATTTTTGGTCCAATCTTATTTATTAAAATCTCAAAGTCATTTGTAGACATACGCAAAAAAATTTTGAAATGCTCAGTACTTTCATCCAAGGATAGCTGATATAATAACTTTACGCCATCAAATTGTTTTTTATTTTGATACAAATGTTTAATCCAATATCGTCTTTTTTCTATTTTTCTCCTCCATTTTTTTTTTGAGATTTTGCACGACGATAAAAGTAGCGCATTTTCTTTTCATCATTAACATTGCATCAGACATAGTCACAGAATGGTTGGTTTAGAACAAATTAGAAAGATGGATATCAGTTAACTTCTATAATTTCTAAACAGCAAGTCATAATAACAACATTTGTCAAAATCATTGCGTTAACGTAAATACGTCCACACTAAAACAATATTGCGGCGCAAATCTCTTTGATGTTGAAAAAACCGACAACCGACGGATCGCGTGCGTTGAATGTCGCGAAAATTTTTGCGTGTGTTTCTATGCGGCGAACTCGTCCACACTTGCAAAAATTTTAAACGCACATACAAATTTGTGCTGCATGGCGCACACAACGTAAATTTTTACTAGTGTGGACGCGTAGAACTTTAGACCTCGAACCGGCAAGGTAAATTTCTAGGTCGAACGGGCAAGGTCGTAAACGTGCTAAGTCATCAAAAAACCGCGTTCAACTTTGAATATAAACAGGGGAGAAGTTGAGAGGAAGAAATTAGAAAAATATTAGATAAGAAGTAGGTAGTAAAAGTCAAGTCAAGTATAAAGTTAAAGTTTAGTTAAGCCCGTACGGGCTACCCCTAGTGGGGGTTATGCTCGTACAAAATTACGAAGTTAAATTAGTTCCCATAGTTTAGTTAAAAATGCCAAGATAGTTTTTTGTACACCGGTCTTATGGTCCCAAGAAGATAGTTCCATATGGTATATTTGCCCCAGTGACGTAAAATGGCCCTATGTAATTCCAAAAGCTATACGTCACAATATCACCATTCGAAATATCTATCAAAGAGCATAAAAAGTCCCCATGTGTTATATCCAATTTTTATTAGTTTTATAGTAAACTGGCATTTTTTAAATAGAACACCCTGTATATTGCATTACCATTAAATAAATAGAATTAAAGAGCTTTAAGAAAATACCACATCTGATATATCTATCTCGTATAGTTTTGGAAATATGGCCATTCAAATCTAAAAAATAGTATTAGAATGTCTATTTAATCTTATTTTATCTTCGACCTTTCAGCTTGGAGCTATGGAGATAATGAGTTATTATTATTATTATTAAGTTTCACATAATTTTCAGATTTTTTTCTTAAAGCTCTTTAAAATATCTATTAAATGGTATGCAATATAGGGGTGTTTATTTTAAAATTGCAAGTTTACTATCACATTTTTGGAGATGGTCTTATTTTCGAGACTTTTAAAATTGTATAAAACACATAGGACTTTTTTCTCTTTGATAGAACTTTTAAATGGTGATACAATATACAGGGTGTTCAATTTTAAAAGATTTTTTTTTACAATAAATCAAAACCCGATGTTCAATTGTTTTTCTGTTTACAGCACGTTAATCGCCGGAAAAAATACTACAACTTTACTAATTTTACCGACTTTGTAATTCCAATAATAAAGAAGTTAGCAATAGTGCTGATCTAAAAATGATCACCCTGTACATCAGATATTAAATTAATTCATTACTAATTTAAGGAAAAACCAAATCTCATTATTAGAAAGTTTTAAGATTAAATTTGCCACTCTACCTCAGAGTTCTCAGTCACTTTTTTTAAATATCTTTAAAAAAAACTTTTTAATTCTAAAAACAAATATTAACAATTTTAAGGAAACAAATAATGTAGAAAGTTTTTTTAATGATGGGACATGGATGGAGGAATAATTCATACTTACCCAAATGTGAGGAAAGATAAAATATTACATGTTTCTCTGGGATTTCTTTGTCTGACTTCTTCGTATCCTGTATACATTATAATTTTTAACATATACTAATGTTGGCGTTTAAAAAAACTAAAAAACACGCTTTTATATGCAACCGAACTAAAAATTAGAAAATAATTTTTCATTAAAAAAATATTGTCATTTCATAGTAAAAGCGTGGGGTGCATTTTACTATTTTTCATAACTTTTCCATCATAGATATTTGCAAATATAATAATTATAACATTTAATATATTTATCACCCACGCTTTTTACTATGAAATGACAATATTTTTTTTAATGAAAAATTATTTTCTAATTTTTAGTTCGGTTGCATATAAAAGCGTGTTTTTTAGTTTTTAAACTATTAATTATTTTTCATTTTTTAGTTTCTGCTACTCTTGACAAAATGGCGAAAATTTTTTAATGAACAAGAGTGGCAAATTTTAAAATTTTTCCAACAGATTGCAACTCACTAAAAAATTTCTTCTTCATTAAGTAGCAAAGTTTGAAATTTTGCCAACAGATGGCAATCCAGGCAATGTTTGGACCGTTGCCAATATATTGCAACCCACTAAAAAATTTCTTCTTCATTTAATAGCAAAGTTTGAAATGTTGCCAACAGATGGCAACCTAGGTGTTGTTTTTATAATATAATGGAATTTTTTCCTGGCGATCCAAAAAAGATAACGGGATACTGTTTGCAGATTATTGCATTGTCATGTTTCCTTAATACGTGTGCAAAGTTTCAAAGAAATCGAATAGCTGGAAGTTGGTTAAAATTAGGCTCAAAGATTCCGTTACATAGCCAGATAGTTACAACCCAAGTTAATAAAAAAGCGTGTTAACGGCATTTATTAACTGTTATTGTTCATAAAATTGAACACCAATGGTGCAACTAACCCTATATTTTTATTGTTCATAAAATTGAACACCCATGGTGCAACTAACCAAATTGTGTAAAAACTAAAAATTTCTTCTTCATTTAATAGCAAAGTTTGAAATGTTGCCAACAGATGGCATCCTAGGTGTTGTTTTTATAATATAATGGAATTTTTTTCCTGGCGATCCAAAAAAGATAACGGGATACTGTTTGCAGATTATTGCATTGTCATGTTTCCTTAATACGTGTGCAAAGTTTCAAAGAAATCGAATAGCTGGAAGTTGGTTAAAATTAGGCTCAAAGATTCCGTTACATAGCCAGCCAGATTGATGGAGTGTGGTAGATAGATAGATAGTTAGAAATCCATTATTTTGGCCAAAAAGCAACTTTGAAATTTTAATGGATCATGCTGTGTATTTCAAAGTAGATTATAAAGGTTTTGACGACTTCTCTTGGGTAATAAGAAACTTAAAGATGTATTTTAAGTAAACATAAATATACAAAGTTTATTATTAGCCTTGTTTACTAAAAAAAAGTAAAAAAATTAAATATTAAGAGCTATTGTTGTGTTTCTGATGCAGCCTCGCTACTTTTGTCAAAGATTTTTTTATCTTTTCTTTATCAGCTTTTGTACGTACAATTCCCTTGCTACTTTTGCTACTTCTGAGTGTAAGAACAGATAAAATATTTTTTATAATTTACAAGGTTTTCCATTTAAAAAATAATATGTTTTGTCCTACATTGTATATCTTAAAAAGATAAAAGCATTCTGATGAAAGATACGGATTCGACAGAATCTACCCAACAAAACAGTGTTTTTTATTTATTTTATATTAAAAAATAAGGAATATTGGGAAGAAGAAGATTAAACTCTATTACGCTTCTAAGAATATTTTAAAATTATTTTTCAGATTTGAATGGTCATATTTCCGAAACTAATTGAGATAGACACATTAAGTGTAGCATTTTTTTAAAGCTTTTTAAAAGATTTTTTTGGTGGTGATATAATATTCAGGGTATTCCATTACAAAAAAAAATTATATCTATTTTCGTACCCTGTATATCATATGAGATAATTATCATCCGATTACTGATTAGAAAACTACCGAACTAACCTAACAAGCTGACATTTTAGTTTATTTTGTACAATAAAAAGAATAATGTTAAGGCGGGTGTAAATTTATAATAACATATAATAAGTTTTAGATTCCCAAAAACCATTTGTAATAATGCATATTATTTTTTTTTCTGATATTTTCCAGTAAAACCACCGCATTCTACGTTAGATTGGTAAGCTTTCAGAATTTTGACCAAAAAAATTAGGTTCTATCCCATAGTGCGATAGCCAGCTTCATCAACTGACATATCATAAAGAAATATAGCAAAGGCGGCTGCGAAGACAAGCATGCCGATTTATTTGCTTTAAACTTTTTGTTTTTTTCTTTTCAAAGAGCACCAAATTTACATTTTTAAACTATTTTTCTTGAGTTTTTAATGTTCATTTGTTTCTTTTGTTATGGTTAAAAGATATTATATAAAAATATATGAAATTGGTGGCAAAATATAAATAAAATATCTGTACCTCAGAAATAAAGCAAGTCCGGATATATGTTTATTGGATTTTTTCATATAAAAACATAATTACCCTTTTAAGTTTCGTACCGTCGTTAAGGGACACCCTGTATATTTGGTGTAGGTCCCATGTCGTACTTTTTAAATAAAAAAATATTAAAAATCCCATAGCTACGTCTATGATTAGTAAAAAAATTGTTTTTTCGAATTTATTCCTTATTTATAGAAATATAATATAATACATAATAGTCAGTTGTCCATAAATAGATTTAGGTATTATACCTTTAAAAAATCTAATCAAGTCATTTTGGCATAACAACAGTGGCGTAGCGTGCCTTGGAGGGGCCCCGTATCACAATGATTTAGGAGGCTCCAAAAAAACTGTTTGAAGATCAAATTAAAAAAAAAGGTACTCACTTTCCTCTGAACCGGGGTATACACGGTCATGCAAAACTGTCACATCTGTCAAAAAAGCCAATGCTGGCCCGCAAATTTGACCGTGTGTATTAAAAAACTGCCACATCTGGCTTGGCATGCGACTCGATGTCCGAGTTTGATTTTTCGTGGCGCACGTCGTGCAAACTTGTCAATGTATAGGACACGTCAGTTAACGTTTCAGTTTAGGAACGTCGTTTACGGGGTTAAATTGTTGGTTTTGCGTTAAGAAAATGTCTTTTGGCGCCAGGAAGATGTAATGCGTAAATTTATAGATATGTAACAAGGTTATTCATGCTTTTGGAAAGTTAAAAGTAATAAATACATTGACAAAAATAAAATAATCTTTTCGCTGAATTACGCTTGTGTTCAAGTTGATCATACCACCCGCTGCCAAAACTAACACTAAACTGACAGGTACATCTGAATCGTGTGTATCAAATGCTTCATTTTACATTTGCTTGCATGCAAGTGCGTTTCAGGTTTGCATGACCGTGTATACCTCGGCTTAGAGAGGCCTAAAAAATAGTCCCCACTTTCCAAAAACATTGTTTTTCTTATTTCAGCATTGCTTTTTTTCGTTCCTATCAAAAAAGGGCCGCACTTTCCCAATTTTACCTACAATTTTACAGTTTTCTATCACTAATCTTTGCTTACACACATTTGGGGGCTCCGTATCATTGATACGGCCGTAGCTACGCCCCTGCATAACAATAATGGCAAATTCTTAGAAATATGAAGAAATTATTTAAAAATTTACTACTTACCTTTAAAATCCACAACTAAAATATGTTTTAAAGAAAAAAAGGTTATGAAAAGATAACACTTGCATTAATTTATCTATCTTCGCGCCAAACAATGTGTTGGAGATCTACTTATGTATTTAGTTTAATGCAATAATTGTCTGATGACTTAAATGGGATATAAGTTTCTTTTATAATGAAACTTCCTTTGGTGCCAACTATTGTTAATTATTTTTTAGAAGTCATTTTTGTGTTTTTGTCATCACAACTTTTAAAACACTATAAAATAAATTTTTCAATTAGTAAATTAGCGAAACGTAATATACAGGGTGGTCTTAGTTCTAGTTTTATACATAATATGTTCTTAATATAGACTTAAATATGCAATTAGAGGAAGGTGATCCAATATGGAATGGGGTCCCTAATATGGAATACCGGCATTTCTCTTAAACGGAAACTCACACACGCAATTAAGTAGTTTGTCCCTAGATAACCTACATTTAGATCCGCAGTGTCAAGAAGCATTTTTCGGATTTTTACGACTTCGCGCAGTAAACAAATGAAGGGGTGGACGAACATGCGCACTTAAAAGCCGTGGCAAAATACAAACACCGGCATCCGTACCCTTCGTCTGCGGTCTGATCGTGACGCTCATTAGCTACCGTACTTCGAACAGAAACCAGGACGCCGTCGACAAATTCTTTTCTATAATGCGGATAGTCTGGTTGGCGCCAGGTGCGTTTACCCTCAACTTGCTTGCGCACAAACCGGTGTTTTCGCCCATGAAATGTAACTTTTGTTTCCCGCAGGTTATAAAATTGGCAATCCATCTAGATCAGTGGGTTTGCCTTTTTTTTTAATACTCATTCGCGAGTAGAAGAGGTAACATGCCAGTAGTGCAAGCCATTTCGTCGCTGTAGTAACGTTTTGTTTTATCGCTTTCTCATAACTTTTTAAGGTATTTTAAAAATACGTATTTTTTGTACAAAAAGTGCACGAAATACTGCTGTTATAACTTTTAGAGATAGTTCAGGTATTCTGTTGTAGGTTTTAACGGTATTTGTTTTAATAATTTCTTAAATAAAAAAATATAAAAATCAGACGTTGGAAAATCCAAATATGGACAGATCATAGTACCCAAATATGGACTATTCCATATTTGGGTTTTTTGATCATTTAAAAAGCTTTGATAGAGCAAGAAAAGAATCAGAAGACAAAAAGGGCTGGTCGTCTTATAAATAAACATTCTGATAATGCGGATAGTCTGTTTGGCGCCAGGTGCGTTTACCCTCAACTCTGCTTGCGCACAAACCGGTTTTTTCGCCCATGAAATGTAACTTTTGTTTCCCGCAGGTTATAATATTGGCAATCCATCGAGATCAATGGGTTTGCCTCTTTTTTTTAATACTCATTCGCGAGTAGAAGAGGTAACATGCCAGTAGTGCAAGCCATTTCGTCGCTGTAGTAACGTTTTGTTTAATCGCTTTCTCATAACTCTCTAAGTTATTTTTAAAAATACGTATTTTTATCCAAAAAGTGCACGAAATACTGTTTTTATCACTTTTAGAGAGAATTGTGTATATTCTGTTGTAGGTTTTAACGGTATTTGATTTTATTAATTTCTTAAATAAAAAAATTAGTCGTCGGAAAATCCAAATATGGATAGCTAGGTAAATGGGGCGCAGGGATCTTGGGGTCAATAAAATCGTAAAGGTAAACAGGGCGCAAATGTTTTCTTTAAAGTAAAGGTATCGAAATAAAATGTTGGTCTATTTTTAAAAATTTTATTAATTACGAAACATTTATTGCATCAAAAATATTTACATATTATACACTTGACAAATACGAAGTACATTTTACAAAATTATTGAACCCAAATATGGACTATTCCATATTGGGTCTGACCATTTAAAGCTTGATAGAAAAGAGTCAGATGACAAAAATTAAGTCAAAAAGGGCTGTTTGCTCTCATAAATAAATATTCGCTTACAGAGAGGCTTCTTTCTCTCGCTTATCGTCGGCCTGTGGGGGATTTGTCTCTTTTTATAGGTACTTCTACGGCTTCTGCTCTGCAAAATTGTCCAGTATAGTTTCTCCACTTACCGCGATTCCCAATAGAAAAACTCGTGGTGCCGCACGTATGCACACCTATACGGTCCCACTGGACCTAGACAGGCCCCGAACTGCCCACTTTGTACGTTCTTTTATCCCTAGTGTATCTAGATGGTGGAACCTGCTGCCCGCGAAGGTATTTTCTTTCCAACTTATATTTAAGTCCCATATCAACCTTGCTTAAGACACAGCAGCGTTGGTGTGGGCTCTGGCCACAATAACTACGCTAGATCCAGAGTCTGACGCCTAGATCTGTGATTTTTTCAAATTATTTGTGTTGCTTCTATGTTATACCAAAATTTTTCAAAGAGTTTCTTGTTAAATAAGTTTAACTTTTTAATGGTGTTTAAAGTATTCCATATTTAGGTACCTATTCCATATTTGGCTACTTTTATCATTTTTTAGTTTTTTTTGTCTAAAAATCTCTAATAAAATTATTCAATGTAACCTAAAGTGTTTACAAAATAAAGGACAAATATAAATATGATTGGTAATAATTACCACAAAAGTTTTTTTATTTATAATGTTTATGCAAATTTTGTGTAAAAAACAAAATGGTATTCCATATTTGGTCACTTTCCTCTAATATTAAAAGAAGAGTTTCTAACTTTCATCGTCTTTATAACATTTACTCACACAACGTTTTGGGCAGTACAATCTTTGTCCATTCTCAAGTGTAAACTAATCTAACTACTAAGTTTATATACAGTGAGGAATACCATTTACCCGTGATAGAGTTGGGTTCGGTCAAGCGTGAGGATGTTCACCCAGGACGCCAGCATCGTTGCGTTTTAAGAGTGGTTTCCCAAGGTCTGGTATTTCCACACTTAGTTTGCTAAAAACATTATTGTTGTTCTCAATAGAGACGGCTTCTTTAAATTTGCGTTTATGCCTAAAATGAAAAATAAAGGTAGTTTGCTTTTGGGAAAAAATGTCTTTTTAGGTTTTTGCTTACCCTGTATACAGAATCAACATTTTCTTTTCGTGAATCATATTTTTTGCAAGCAAAATTTTTTTATGATAAATGACTTTTTTCGTAATTTTGCTTCTTCTTTGTAAACCCCCATCCTGGGACAGTTCGTAGATAATTTTTTCTTGAAAGAATTAGGTTTATTATTAGTTTTTGCTTAGAAACATATCAACTATCTTAGCTAATTTTTGCTAAAACTTAATAAATTAAACTCCATTTATGTGATGTTTTCTACCTGTTTACCTGAAACAAATTTAAACACGTGGTTTTTATAAATGATAATTTAAAACCAGGTTTATTTTAGAAAACAAAAATACGTTACAATTTGACAACTGTCATTAATAGACAAATTTATAGACACATATATTTTATACAATTTTATTTATTAAATGAGTTCCATTTTGCTAACAGTTCTAAAATTTGGAGTGTGTGTATTATATTTGTTAATTTATCAGCCTAAGGACACTTATGCCAAAGTAATACATGGTAAGTAAATTCAATTCGTTTTTTATTAGTATTCGTAAGTAATATTTGGTAATTTTCTAGAAACCGGCGGCAACTCCGATTTTGACGAAATTTGGTATACGGGAGGTTTTGGGGCGCTGATCACGAATCTGAAAGAATTATTTGGCGGAAACGTTTCGTTCTCGAGATATCCATCATCAAAGTTCAAATTTGAACTAAGCTTATTTTCACTATATTCCCCCTTCTTTTTGCACACAATTCTTGATTTAAAGCTAAAGTGTCACACAATATTTGATTTTCACCTTTTAAAACCCCGTTTTTCTACCGTATTTTACATTATTTTTCATTAAATTGCGTGGCTTTTCTTTGATAATGCGGCAACCATACATATACATAGGGCTTCATGGCACACTGGGATTAAAATGATTCAAAGTATAGCTATGCAATTTAATGCAAAAATAATGTAAAAACGGAGAAAAACAGGGTTTTAAAGGTGAAAATCAAATATTGTGTGCCACTTCAGCTTTAAATCAGGAATTGTGTGCAAAGAAGGGAATATAGTGAAAATAAGCTTAGTTCAAATACCAACTTTGATGATGGATATCTCGAGTACGAAACGTTTCCGCCAATAATTCTTTCAGATCGTGATCAGCGCCCTGATACTCAGATAATTTCGTCAAAATCGAAGTTGCCGCCGGTTTCTAGAAATTACCTAATATTTATTTATTAATAATTAAAAACTTATCTAGAAACTGTCCGCAACTTCAATTTTGACGAAATTTGGTATACGCAACAATTCTTGATTTTAAGTTAAAGTGGTACACAATATTTGATTTTTACCTTTTAAACTTCATTTTTCTACATATTTTACACTTTTTGAATTAAATTGCGTAGCTTCGCTTTCAATCGTAACAAATTATGGTTAATGCGGCGGAGCAATGTGTGCATGGCTTGCTGCGTTTTTAATAGGAGCCTTTGCAATTTATTTGATTAAAGGTGTAAAATACATAAAAAAACGAGGGTTTAAAAGGTAAAAATCAAATATTGTGGGTCACGTTAGCTTTAAATTAAGAATTGTGTGCAAACAGAAGAAGGAATATAGTGAAAATTTGGCTAGTTTAAATACCAACTTTGATGATGAATATCTCGGAAACGAAACGTTTCGACGGGGTGTTAAAATTTTCAAAAAACCAAAAATTCAAAAACACTTATTTTAGTAAAAACTGTTATACTGGATATAAACCTAATTTAAATAAGTATTTATTATGTTTGTCACATAATTGCTAATTAAAAATTATAAAAACCCTAATTTTTAAAGAAAAAGATCCCATAATACTTCTTTTATTGTCTAAAACTATGCAATTAAGTGATTTTTTTCTTCTAATCTAAACAAGATACGAAAAAAAAATAAGGGACAAAAAAGCAGTATTTTTATTTGCCTAATCTAAAGAAAGCACAAAAATTTTACCAGGGCCGTATTAAGGGTATGATGCGCCCTAGGCTAGAATTCATAGAGCTCCTATTTTCCTACTAAAAAATTTTTGAAGAACAAAAAAAAAAAAAAAAGTTCCTTATCTCCATTTCAGTCTAAAATTCTCTCCTTTTCGCGTCTATTTTATTTATAACCCCACAGAAAAATTTGTTCTAATCCCCACTCACTTAACCGAAATTTTTTTTGAAATTTCCCTTTCTGTTAGAAATTTCCCTTTATGGCGCCTATTACTCACCTGTCTGGCGCCTATTTTTTTCATGGCGCCCTAGGCTGTAGCCTAGTCAGCCTAATGAATAATACGGCACTGAATTTTACACTATTTACAGACTTAGTGGCGTGCCGTTATTTTGTTGGAAATATTCCTTCAGTTGCCTCTTGAGACGCCATTGGACTTAATAAATAATATTAAGTTAGTGATAAATTACCTACTTAATGTCATTAATAATATTGCTAAATTAAAAGAAAATTGGGCAAAGAATAGTTAGGATATTTAAGAAAATAGATTTTTTTTTAGTGTAGGTGGTAGCACAAAGTAAAATCATATTATAATATGGAAAAAAGTTATTAAAAAGTTAATTGTCAAATTTAGTAAATTTCGAACATTCGTTAGACTTAACCTTCTAGCAGGAGAGCTGGCACCAATTTTTGAGTAGGTATTTGAGGCAGGCTGGGAACTTGTCACATACTTGTCTTATTATACCCCAACACGGAACTGCAGACCTGAGTGGCTTTCCAGTGACGCAAATAGAGCGCTCCCGAGTAGCTCAGGAGCATTTCGTTCTACTTCATGGCGTTCCAGTGACGGAAAGTGTTATGCACCTGAGCTACTCCGTTTTCTTTCCCCTTGCTCCTCATGCACCAACCCCTCTTTTGGTTTTTGTGCTTCAAACGTGTTTTCTTATGGTTAAGGATGAATTTTTTAAAATTATTTATTTAAAATGGAATTAGTTATTAAATAGAGATTATTATTATAAAGCCAAGAAAGGTTAAAAACAACGAAATTCTAAAATTTCTTAAAGTATCTCTTTTTCCTTGTCTAAGGATGCGTTCCAGTGACCAACTTTTAGAGCAGTTCAAGAGCTTCAAGCCCTGGAGCCTGAACACAAAAATTTTCGTCACTGGAAAGCAACCCTGGTTGCTGAGTAACAGGTCTAAAGTAAAAAAAAAATTAATACTAATTTTTTGTTTTCCAAAAATACAGGTTGTTTCCTAACTACGGTACGAATTTTAAGGGGTGATTTCTTATGTCTTTTTATAAAAAAAGTTTCCATAAACATATGTCCAAACTTGCTTCATTTATGAGCAGCCCCGGATCTTTATTTTTTTTGTAAAGCGCGGCAACTTTATAAATTACCTAAATACTTGATTTGGATGGCCATATTTCCGAAACTTCTATTATTAATAATTTTTAATGGTGATATAATATGCAGGGTGTAATATCCACTTTTTGTCCTACCCTGTATATTGTTATTAGTATCACCATTAAAATGATCGTTTAAAAAGCTTGCAGAAATACCACATTAAGTAGATCTAACTCTATTAGTTTCGGAAATATGGCCGTCCTAAAAGACTTTATATTCTAGGGTTGTAAAGTACTCGTCAGGAGCTTTAAAATGATGGCGACAAGACCCCCTTTCCATTTAATTTGTCCTCTTAAGATGGCACCCATTCGCCATCTTGATAGTTGCAACTATCATTTTTTACGTTAAGCAGTAGTTTACAACCTTTCATTAGTCATAACCAAATTTTATAAAGAAAAAATAAGGTACAAAAGTTAGCAGGGGGGAGTATTTACGTCCACACTGTATATAGGGCGCCAAATGAAGGAAAGGGGCGCGATATGAGAAGCAAGGATATTTTTTATTTTGCTCTTCAAATTTTTTTTTTTCCAGGGGGCGGCATCCGATAAGTTGTTCTGCTCTACAAAAAAAAAAGATCCGGGGCTGCTCAGAAATGAAGCAAGTCCGGACATACATTTATGAGAACTTTTTTCATAAAAAGACATAAAAAAGCACCCTTAACTTTTGTACCGTAGTTAGGAAACACACTGTATTTTTGGAAAACACAAAATTTTTATATCTATTTTTTTTGCTTTGGAACCAGCCAACTCTGCAGTTCCGTGTTGGAGTATAATAGGGCAAGTATGTGACAAGTGCCTGCCTCAAATACCTACCCAAAAATATTGGTGCCAGCTCTTCATTCATTTGGCAAAAACAGAAAAACGAAAGCTGCCAAAGGTAAACTCGATCGAATGTCGTGGATGAATTTATACGACTTGCTTGATTGAATCGAATCGAGTGTCGACATCCCCCTGCTGATATAACATGTTATAGTTATTTATTAGATAAGTGAGTTAATTTTCTTAAGTGACTTATATGTAATAACTCACGTGTCTAATACATAATTTTATCCAACACTTTCGTATAAATCGTTTTTAATATCGAAAATAATTTGAAAACGTCATCCATTATTTGTTACTTGTCATTGTCAACACCAGCAACAAAATTTTGTATTGTCTATAATTCACTAGTGAGCTAAAGGGTACTTTAGCTCACTAGTGACTTATAAAAAATTTTTATCCAACACTTACATATAATATCTACATAATTGATCAGATTTTGAGGATATAAAGTGTACTATAAGTCACTAGTGAGCTAAAAGTACCCTTTAGCTCACTAGTGAATTATAGACTTTAGCTCACTAGTGACTTATATTAATTCTTTATTACTTCCAACATTTCACAATTAAAAAAATAACATAAAACAACTAATATATTATACTACAATTTATTCGTGTTTATATTAACAGTAATTGTTATATTAGATTTATCTTGGACAACGTTACATTGTGCGGAGTGTTCTTCAGGAAGTCTTTCAGCACTAGTACTTGCCTTGGTGCGCTCTTCACCCTGTATTCGTCTTGCAATCTCAAACTTGTTAGAGATGCAATCTTCTAAATATTCTTCTGCCACGGTAGAAGACTTCCACCCGCCATGGCGTTTAAGGTTGGTGATATTGGCCCCAGCGTTGACTAGAAGTGTCGCTGAAGAACGCCGCATGCTATGACCACTATATAAGATTTCATCAGGTAGTTGCAAATAATGAGCAACTACTCTCGGAATTTTCGAAATTTTATTTATTCCCACGCATTGCCTAGTGCATTTGCCTTTTGAAAGTTGACAAAAAATCTTTTGTGAGGCGTGTTCCTCTGGCCTTAGGGACACATATTTTCTAAATAATTCAAGCACATTTACCAAAAATACTTCTTTAAAATTGTAAAGCTTCTCGATTTGTTCGTCTTGGTATCAGGTATAGAAACATATATGTACTGGCCTTTATCTACTATATCTTCAATACTTAAGCTGAGTTAGTTCGTCACAACGGCATGCACCAGCGATTCCCAATATCAATGCAACCTATAAAAATCCGAACAGATAAATATTTAATACCAGAAACTAAAGTAAATTCATACCTTTGACATTAAGTGCTCGTCGTCAGGTGCCTCAGCCAAAAATTTTTGATGTATTGCCTCTCCAGAATTTTTGCCTTTTTCGGTTTGAAATTTCTTGAATTGCTCTTCAAATAAGCGACAACTTTTCCATACCTCCCTATATCCACGTTCTTATATACTTTTAAGGTCGTTTTTATCATTGAATACTTGGTCCACATTGATGAGGGAGCAACTCTTTTCGATAAAAACAGAAAGTAAGCCATAATAACATCTCTCATTTATAGTACCAACTCCCTCGCCTTTTCCTCCATGCTTCAAAATCTTCAAATTCTTTATTGTACGTTAGTTTTGACTTCTCTGGAATTAAATGCATGTCGCTACCGCAGCTTCTTCCAAAATTTCCGCAGGAACTTCACAATTTTCCATTTCGCAAAGCATTTTTATGTTTGTCTACAAAGTTGTTTACTAAACAAACCCGTAGTTACCAACAAAATGCATTACAACCTAAGGAGACCTTAATTACAAACAAGCTTGCTTTCCAAAAATACAAAATTTTGTTGCTGGTGTTGACAATGACAAGTAACAAATAATGGATGACGTTTTCAAATTATTTTCGATATTAAAAACGATTTATACGAAAGTGTTGGATAAAATTTTGTATTAGACACGTGAGTTATTACATATAAGTCACTTAAGAAAATTACCTCTCTTGCCCGTTAAACTTTTCTTGCGTGACTTATATGTAATATAACTCACTTATCTAATAAATAACTATAAGGCAAGGCGCGCACTGAAGTAGGAAGCGACTGATATGGCAGCAAGGTGGTGAGCTAGTGGCAGGTATAACCTACAAAGCTGTTAAAAATTAAATATTTTGGAGACTAGTGGTACCCAAATGACGCCAACCACTTGCCAAACACCATGCCACCACCACTTTACTTTAATGCGCGCTTCTGTAATTATTTACGCCGCTTTTAAAGATTGGTTTTGACTTTGACTCATCACCTGGCCGTCACATAATTTGCTTATCATTTTAGTGCGCGCCTTGGGGCGCATTCAGATTCGACAAAATCGGGGTAAACTTTACCCCAACCTTGACCTTGGCAAACGAATTTGTTCCTTATGTTTAGTTCTGAGGTGGCTTTCACAGAACTGAAAAGAACTTTTCTTCTTTTAAGAGGTATGTGGTGGCTTTCAGTGACGCAAATAGAGCGCTCCCGAGTAGCTCAGGAGCATTTCGTTCTATTTTATGGCGTTCCAGTGACGGAAAGTGTTATGCACCTGAGCTACTCCGTTTTTGTTTCCCTTTGCCCCTCATGCACCAACCCCTCTTTTGGTTTTTGTGCTTCAAACGTGTTTTTTATAAGGATGGATTTTTAAAATTATTTATTTAAAATGGAATTAGATATTAAAAAGAGATTATTATGATAAAGCCAAGCAAGGTTAAATACAACGAAATTTTAAAATTTCTTAAAGTATTTCTCTTTCCTTGTCAAGGATGCGTTCCAGTGACTAACTTTTCAGAGCAGTTCAAGAGCTTCAAGCCCTGGAGCGTGACGCACAAAAATTTTCGTCACTGGAAAGACCCTCTGATAAGGTCTTGCTTATTGCGCATGTCTTTATGTGCGCATGTCGGGCGTTTACCGGGCGTAGATTCTGAATGCGCCCTTGTCTAACAATCCTTTTGATGATTTTTAGGTAGATATACAGAAAATATTGAACACTATCAGCTTGCAGTTCCACATAAAGCAACTGTAGATGGCGAATTTTCCACTTTTCATCTGCAACATTTCCATGAACTCGATCCGACATTGTTTAAAAAACGAAAAAAGCGCGAAATGGATGATCCTGATATGGTTCATTATGGTTTGTATTTTAAATAAATATTTTGTGATCAAATAAAAACTGTATAATTTCAATTAGGACATCTACAGGATGTCCCACCGGGAACTGCTGCGATCGATTTCTCGAAAAGTACGCTTTGAAAAATTTTGAAATTTTGGTAACATTATGAAGTCAGTGGGAAACATTCAACTAAAATATTTTGACAGCTCTACCACTACCGATTATACCTGAAGTTAATGTCAACTTCCTTATTTAAAATGGAACGCCCTATATATTAATTATTTTTTAGATTCTTCGTGAAATTCTAAACATGATTTATGTATAATATTCTATACCTAAGTCCAACCGTTTTTGACCTATTTTAAATTGTATGTCAAAAATGACATTTGCAAGCCATTACATAACCATCAATTTCTTCTAAACAAAAGCCCTTAATATGAGTTGGGGTTGGATTTTTGTAGAGAAAGAACTTCTTTAGTAGACTGTAACGATATTGTCACAATTAATAAATACAGAGTGGTCAAAAATAAACGTTGAAAATCATCACGACAAAAACCTTAAAGTCAATTTTTTTAATGAAACCCCCATCTTTATTACCTTATCCTATTAGACATTAAAAATGAGGGCAAGGTTGTAAAAGGATGTTTTTAAAAATTTATAGTTTTCGAAATATTAACGATTTAATATTTATCTATTCTAACAATGCATTTAAGTTCTGGTAGGTAGGGGACATTTAGTTGGCTGTGACGCTGCATTTTGTTGTCAAGGCCAACTAGAAGCAAAACTAAGCCGTATTTATAAGCATTGTTAGAATACATAAATATTAAATTGTTAATATTTTAAAAACTCTAAATTTTTGAAAGAGATATCTTTTTACAAACTTATCCTTATTTTTGATGCCTAATAAGATAAGCTAAAAAAGATGGCGGTTTTCATTTACAAAAATTGACTTTTAAGATTTTGGTCGTATTAATTTTTAACGATTATTTTTGACCACTTTGTATTTATTAATTTTAAATATATCAATACAGTCTACTAAAGTAGTTCTTTCTCCACAAGGAACCCAACCAAAAATTCAAATTAAAGGTTTTTGTTTAGAGAAAATTTAAGGTTATGTAAACGTCATTTTTGACATAAAATTTAAAATAGGTCAAAAACGGTTGTACTTAAGTATAAAATATTGTTGGAAGTGATAAAAAAATCCTGTGAAAGCCACAGCCCTTAATTTTAATGTTAAGAGGTCCCGCTTGAAACATTTTAATTTCCCATATATTTAACATGAAAAAGCATGTTTTTTTTTAGTTTAGGAATTTTATAACTATTTAATGGTTCATAAAAAGGCAAGACAAAACTATTGTCTTGTATAAAATGAAACGTCTCTACAAAAGTTTTTAAAATCTTTTGATAACCGACACGTTTCGAAGTTATTCAACTTTAATAGTATATTACATTACAAGTGTGGAAAATGACTAATTTCACACGAGTGGGAATATTGTAGCACGAGGCGTTAGCCGAGTGCGACAAACCCACGAGTGTAAGAAAGTCATTTTCACACGAGTACTGTACACTATTTTTCCTACGACTACAAATTATTCACCAAAAAAAAAAATTAAAGTTTGTTTGTTCAGAAAAAATAAAAACAATTGAGAACTTTGCAACACTAGGGTGATATTTATTTTGCAACACTAGTGTGATATATACTTTTCCTCACTGCTATATTATACTGTTTTGACAATATTTTTACATCGAAAATCACCTACCTAGAAGCATTATATATCTTTTATCATTTTGGAATTTAAAAAGGCCCTCACTTAGGTAATAAAAATTGTATGGTTTTGTTAGGTAATAACGCTAATAGTTTAATACGGTTTTCTGCTATTATAAGGGTTTTTAAAAATTATCGATTCTTACATATTTTAGACACTCTTCTAAATAAAACGTAAGTGGTGCATATCCAAAATATTCCGTTTTTAAAAAATATCAGTAAATAAACTTACGGGACCGGGGAGTGAAAAGGGGTGCTGGGTGGGGTAAAATTGGTAAAACGAGTTAATGAAACTGAACATCACATGTAAAATTAAGTAAAAATAACAATTTTTCCTCATATTTTTAAGAAAAAATATAAAAAATATGAAAATTGTAAATGCATAACCTAAAGTCCTAAAAGTAAGGAAAAAACGACTACCAAACGTCAGTTACCATGCAAAATATGGAAAGCATTTGGCAACGTCGGAAGGGTCTGATTCTATTTATGAATGGATAAAAGTGTATATTAGCCTTAGGTTTAATTAGGGATTAAAAAAAGATTTAACTAGTTGTTTGAGTACACGAAGAAAGAGAGAAAGGAATTTGATCTATAGGCTTTTTTTCTCTGGCGCTTTAGGTCGAACGGTCAAGCGGCAAGGCTGCCTCTATAAAGTACGTGCTCAAAGGTAGAAGGGAGATTGTTAATTTGATCTACTTACCTGACAACACTGTGCCAGTCAGTGAAAGTTGTTTTTGTGGTTATGTCTGTTTTTGTTTATGTTTTTATTTTTTCGTAAATTTTAATAAATATAAAATAAGATGATTTTCGCTAATTTGGGTTCCACCGTTTAAGGTAAATAAAAGTTTTTTTACTGTCACTACAATAAATATGTCACTTGCAAAACCAATAGCAGTTTTTAGAATGACATCATAATATGTATCACACCAGTGTTGTAAAGTACTTTGCAACACTAGTGCTGTAAATAGAGGTGTGACTGCGATCGCAGTCGCTGCTACCAATCACCGGTTATTAACAAATCATTTTGGTAGCTGCTACTTGCGCCTGGCGATAGCAGTGAAAAAATCACTCTTTAATATCCGCAGTTCGCAGAGGTGGCGCTGCCCGTAACCACAATATTAAACGGCGACTGCGATCGCTGGACGGTGATTGTGATTGCGATTCAGTGATTCTAACCTCTTTCATTTATGTTTATGGGGATTCATGTTTACGTTAGTAAAACAGAATGCGAATTGGCTTGCTTACTGGATGAAAACTATTTTTTTTTATCAATTTAATTTATTAATAAATCTATTGCGAATGGGTTGCCCAAAAATATGATCAAAGCTATAAATGTCTATAAAAAAATTAATATATTTGATATACTTCGTGTAATGTCCGTTTTTTGTTATATACATTTACTTATATGCTAATGCAAATTAATAATTAAATTATATGTATAATTAAATGACAGAATGGATTTAAAAAATGATATATTTTTTCTTTCATTTAATTTTAACAAGGTTAACTATGACTTTATTTATGAGAATTTAGCATGTTTTCGTAAAGAGTGATAATATCACAGTTTTCAGTAGCAGCTACTTTTAGATAGCAGTAGCAGCGATCACCGATATCAAAAAATCACTCGTTAAGCCCACCGCTAGCTGTAAAGTACTTTGCAACACTAGTGTGATATAACGCATTTTCTATGCATGAAATCAGTGTGCTATTTGCTATTTTCACAAGTGGTCGTAGGAAAAATATAATTTATAGTTATTTTTCATTTTTTTTCAATTTTTTGCCGAATCTATTAGGTTTATGAAAAAATTTAGTAATTTTTATGAATACTATTAATTTTTTTTTAGTTTCACGGATGCTTTAATTTAACTGTCAATAATTTTAAATGTTTTATGCAGAACGATATGAGTAATTTTTGAAGAAAGATATGAGTGACTTTGTATAGAAAGATTCTATGTTCATTTTCACAGCGTTTACTTAGTTTTCTAAATAGTACTAAGAATACATTGGGCCGGTATTCGAATAGCTTTGCGTGTTTGGTATTCGGTATTATGCAGAATACTTTTTTGGTCAGTTTTCGGGATTTTGTATTCGAATACTTTTTCAGTATTCGAAAATACATTTTTATGAGCATTCAAATAACGAAATGTGGATATCAGTATTCGAATACCGATGACTTTTTAGAATGCTGTAAGCAAAAATACGGAAAAAATATTAGGGGAAGACATTTTTTGCTCTTCAAAAATATTAAGGAGTGGTAAAAATTCTTTTTACTTTTTAAAGGAGCGTGGTAACAAAAATAGGTGAGGTCCTTTCGTTTGCCCTTTAAAATATTGAAGCACCGACTTTTTGTCTGTTAGTATTCTATAGTTGAGGAACCCACGATGCTAAATGGGGATTTACTCAAGCGTCATAGAGACCTATTGGGTTGCAAAGCTTAGATGATAAGAAGAAAAAATGTTATATAATGTATGTATACCTTTTCATTGGTGAGAAGGGGGGTATAGACTTTTAAATATGTCAAAAAATAATATTATTATTTCAGCTTGTGAAAATAATTGTTCGGGTTGTATCGGATTATATATTTTTCGTTATCCCTGAAATATTTTCTTCAAAATAAAAAAATAGCCACGGTCAAAAATGTTTTTCTGACTTTTGTCTTTGTAGCCCTCTGTTGCCTTTACGCCACTATCAAATTGTCAGATTGGTGGAATATACACTGTTTGGCATGTAATTAACTTACTCTATCTTAATCTGACGCTCTCGACAATTTCTTATAAATATATTTTTGTTTTTTATGATCGGCCCTGTATACGGAGCTCATATTTGGTGGAGGTACTTAACCGGGTACAAGGTATCCTCCGGTATATTTTTCTGGAGCGCTGTAGTAACTTCAGAAATTCCCTATTGGGCTCTCCTACCATAATGAATGTGTGAAGTTTTTGGATAAATTGACTGTGGTTAACGATGTTGCGAAACGTAGGGTACCCAGCAAACACTATTTGCCGGCAATGTACATTTTTATATTGGCATTGATGGTAAAGCATTGGCAATTGGTGGCAATATTATGCCAACATCTAATACGCATTAAAAGTTAACCCTAAATAAACACTCAATTGCCAATAAATTTTCCATGCAGGCGAATTGCCGGCAAGCATACAAAAATGGCGGCATACCAATCCTGATTAAATAAAACATGCCTTTTTGTTGCAGGCAAATAAATATTGGATTTTTGAAGGCAAACCTTCAACGCATATTCATACTTTTCAAACCATATTATTAACATTGGTATTTAACTAACATTCGAGCAATTTTTTTGATCTGTTTTATTTATAATGGCAGCTAAACAACATTATTTTATGTTTTTTACATAATTTAAAGGAAATGGCCTTTTCCTAACATTAATCATGCAAATAAAAATTAAGTCAAACAAAATGTTTATTATGTATTTTTGAGAGAATAAAAAATAAAATGATGTCAAAATTAGCTGGGTTAATTTCGACGATTTCGACCGAAGGTGATAAATTCAAATTTCCCGCTTAGCCGAAATACAAGATTTGACAATTTGACAGATGAGGCAACCTTGCTTTTGTTTGGCCGCTTTGTGCAAATGTTTTCTACGTCGTTTTTAGCTTTTTAGTTTCTTTTTTAAAGAAAAGAGTTTTTAGTAGACATAAATAAGTGTATTCATTCCCTAATTAGTGTGTGTTGTGTAATTAATTGGTGATTGCTAATCAAGAAGGCGTGTTATTCAAGTAGACTGTTAGGAGCTGTAAACATTTTGTTTAAAACCTTTTAAATTTGTAGTTACCTAAAACAATTATATGAAATCAGGGAGTTGCCTTATTAAAAGTTTTAAAGATGTCTTAAAAAAAATATATATATATTTAATAGTTTTTTTTGACATTTAACTCCTTTAAAATATTTCTCCCTATGTTTTGTATCTGAAAATTTAGTGTAAGTGTCCCTTAAATACTTACTATTTTAAAGTGTGTTCTTTTGATTTACTATCTTTTTTAAATTTACATACTTTTATTATTTTTTTTTGGTTTATTGTTACGGTATAACAATTTATATTATGTAATTTTTTTTTGATAAAGTTTTCCTGCCTTTTTTCTCATTTTTTTCGATTACAAAATTCTAAATATGTTATTTAACTTTTGGGACATTTAACTTATAAAACTTGCAGTACTTATTTAATGATAAATGCCATTATCCTAAACGTATTTTTTGCCAATAACTTATTAATGATGGATGCCATCATCCTAAACGCATTTTTTGGCATAACTTATTAATGATGGATGCCATCATCCTAAACGCATTTTTCATCATAAATTATTAATGACGGATGCCATCACATTATCTGCAACACGTGGCCTAATAACGGCCAATTGCCCACTTTCGCGTCTTTTTCATACCTTTTTGCCAATGCCTTGCCATTAAAGAGTGTTGGCAATGACAGTAAAATTAAATGTACAACGCCGGCAAAATATGTTATATGGGTAGTGTTGATCGAACATTACAATAAGTGTTTAACAAAAAATGCAAAACATTTTTAATACTTATTACTTGTTATCAGTAAATATAGAAAAAAATCAAAATTGTGATAAAACTACTCTAATGTCATAAAGTTAAGGAATAAAAATAAATAAAAATCATTTTTAGTTGAAATAAAAATAAATTTATTAAAAAATTGAGATACGAAAGTATTTGATATTTGACAGTTTAAAAAAAGCATTTGTAAAACAAAAAAATGGAGTACAAAAATTTTTACAAATTTTTTTGATAAACTAGATAGTTTTGTCAAAAATTGGAAAATATGGAAAAATAATATAAATTATACATTATATTAAAGAGAGTATTTAAGTGGACTCCTAAAGGAAGAAGGAAAAGGCGAAGCCCAAGAAGATCATGGAATGGAACTATACGGGAAACAGTGGATGCCCGCAACTTAAATGAAGAAGATGCTCTAAATAGAGAGGAGGAGAAACGGGATGGCGGCTGAGACCGTAGTGTAGTATACAATTTAGTAGTAAACTCAAGCCCGTAATTTATATTATATATATTTTAAATAACATCAAACGCGTATGTTTTATCAAAAAATTATAGAAGAGCTTTTTGTAGAGCTTCCAATTTTATACAGGAAAATGACTTGGTTCTAGCCTTTATAATAAACCATTAAATAGTTATAAAATTGTAAACTAAAAAACGAGCTTTAATTATACGGAAAATTTGAAATTTATCATGCGGGACCTCTTCTGTGGTTTTCACATGACTTTTTGTTGATCGTTTCCAACAATATTTTCGATATAATTAAGAAAAAAAATTTTTGAATATGTCTAATATCTATGTTATTAATTTTGTCATACTTTTCTTATTTAGGAGTGCTTATAGATGACCAGTTACACCACATTGACTTGTGGCCTAACAGAGACTTTGTCCATCCACAAATGGTTGTTGAAAAGAGAGATCCAAACTTGCCAGTGCACAAGAGAGAGGTCAACGGTTTGAGAGGACAAAAATGTGTTACTACACAGGAAAAGTCCGTGGTTTTGATAACTCTGGAGCGGCCATAACAACCTGTGATGGTTTGGTAAATTTTGATTTTTTTTTGCAACGACGAAAACATAAGGTGTCCACAGTTTTAAATATTATTTTAGGTAAAATACAGGATGGGCCATAACTGTATGAGCAGTTTCAATATCCAATGAAACAAACATTACAAAACTTACATATATTCTATTGATATTAGTTTAAAATACAAATAATGAAAAATTTATATGACCTAAAAGTTATATTTTTTTAAGTGACGTCCCTCATGTTGCTGACCGGAGTTGCATATTTTCAAAAATTAAATTGCTCGCGGAATGAAGTTTATTGACAATTTTGGTCACTGGACAATCCCCAACAGAAACATCACCGTCCTCTTCATTCTTCTAAGCTTGTTGTGTGGACAGCAATAACAGCAAGTGGGATTGTTGGTCCATATTTTTCGAAAATAAAAGAGGAGTTGTTGTTACGGTAAGAGCTAGTTACTACCAGTATTATGAGATCTTACAGGGATGCTTATTTCCAGCTCTTCAACAATTTGGAGGACATAATACTACGACCTGGTTTCAACAAGATAGAGCTATACCTGCTAGACTGTCACAGTATCCATAGATTTGTTAAAAGACGTGTCCCTGAAATACTTACCTCACGAAGGTGTGATACTCAGTGGCTCCCTAAGAGCCTAGATTTTACTCCAAATGATTATTTTCTGTGGGGTTACCCAGCAAGTGGAATTATTGGTCCATATTTTTTTGAAAATAAAAGAGGAGTTGTCGTTACGGTGAGAACTAATAACTACCAGTATTATGAGATGTTACAGGGATTGTTAGTCCCAGCTCTTCAACAATTTGAAGGACCTAATGCTACGACGTGGTTTCAACAAGATGGAGCTATATCTGCTAGACTGCCACAGTATCCATATATTTGTTAAAAGATGTGTTCCTGAAAGACTTACCTCACGAAGGTGTGATACTCAGTGGCTCCCTAGAAGCCTGGATTTTACTCCAAATGATTATTTTCTTTTGGGTTACCCAGCAAGTAGAATTATTGGTCCATATTTTTGGAATATAAAAGAGGAGTTGTCATTACGGTGAGAGCTAATAACTACCAGTATTATGAGATGTTCAGGGATTCTTAGTCCCAGCTCTTCAACAATTTGAAGGACATAATGCTACGACCTGGTTTCAACAAGATGGAGCAAGATGTGTAAGTTTTGTAATGTTTGTTTTATTGGATATTAAAACTGCTTACACAGTTATGGCCCACCCTGTATAAAGGGCATAAAAGGCTCTTTTTTTAGTTTACTTACCAATCAACCGTAACTGGATCTTTTTAGCATATAGGTATACTATCATATACACGTCATGCCAGCTTAATGATTTTTATTGAATTTTAGTGTGGAACTCGGAAGGGTAGAGATTAACAAAGAACGCCGGCATGTTTACAGTTTCTGATTAGAGAAAAGGTTATTCTTTATAAAAAGTTTTGCATGGTTCAAAACCAAACTATCAGATATCAAATTGTATTAGTCAAACGTCCAAAGAAAAGCCGTTTAGAATTTAGAATTAAAAACTACTTTTATACGGACTGTCCACGGATGGAGTTAACAAGAGGACAAATGGACCAAAAATTTATCTTTTCGAAAAAAGTCATTCTTCTTAAAAAATTTTGCTTGTAAAAAAATAGGATTCACGAGAAGAAAATGTTGAGATTGTATACAGGGTTCGCAAAAACTTAAAAACATGATTTTTTTCCCAAGAGTAAACTACCTTCATTTTTTATTTTTAGGCAAAATGTCATTAGGAAAATTAATTAAAAATGATGTTGGTAATCAATAAAAACATTAATACAAAATTTTATTGAAATCCATAATTTGACAAAAACTGGCGTTTACAGTTGAAAAAGGGTGTTTTTAGGAATTTGGAGAAAGCAAGTTATGGAAGTTTTTTCGGTCTTTTTATTATAAAAATTTAAATAATTAATTTTTGATAACTTTAAAATCAGTTTCGTAAATCTTTTTGATACCCTTGTAACTTTAATTTTAAAGTTATTCAAAATGCTATTCTAAATAATTTTTTTAATGATATTTTGCTTAAAAATAAACAATAAAGGTAGTTTACTATTGTAGAAAAATCATGGCTTTTAAGTTTTTGCGAACCCGTATAAAATCAACATTTTCTCATCGTGAATGCCATTTTTTTTACAGTTAGTTGTCTACAAGGCTTTCATTTATATTTTGCCACCCACTTATAACTATACCCAAGAAAGATAAAAAAAAACGTCCTGTATAGAAGTTTCGTTATTTTTTTATCTATTATCTTTTAAGCATTAAAAAACAAATGAACATCTTAAACTCAGGAAAAATGAAGAGTTTAACGTTTTTAAATGGAAAACCTAGTATATTCTCTCCTCCATCTCCATTAAAATAGTTATTTATTAGATAAGTGAGTTATATTACATATAAGTCACGCAAGAAAAGTTTAATAGTTAAGTAATTTTCTTAAGTGACTTATATGTAATAACTCACGTGTCTAATACAAAATTTTATCCAACACTTCCGTATAAATCGTTTTTAATATCGAAAATAATTTGAAAACGTCATCCATTATTTGTTACTTGTCATTGTCAACACCAGCAACAAAATTTTGTATTTTTTGAAATGTTGGAAGTAATAAAGAATTAGTATAAGTCACTAGTGAGCTAAAGTCTATAATTCACTAGTGAGCTAAAGGGTACTTTAGCTCACTAGTGACTTATAGTACACTTTATATCCTCAAAATCTGATCAATTATGTAGATATTATATGTAAGTGTTGGATAAAGGTCTTTTAAAATGCTTTACAAATATACCACTTTTGATATATCTATCTTTAATAGTTTTTAAAATATGACCACTTAAATCTGAAAAACAGTAGATATAATTTTTATTATACCTACCCACGGCACAGAGCTAAGAATATGGATGTAATGGAAAAAAATATCCAGACTTAAATGGCCAAATTTCCGAAACCATTAAAAACAAATATATTAAATGTGGTATTTTTCTAAAGTTTTTTAAAAAGTCTTTCTAATGGTGACATAATATAAGATGTTTTTCCATCCTTCTTGGTTATAGTTAAAAGTTGGTTTCTTTTTCTTTTCTTCTCTTAACACCAAAAATCGTCTGGGCTAGATAGAATACCAGCAATCGTTTTAAAAAATGTGCTCCTGAACATGCACCTATTTTAACCAGGCTCTTTCGAATTTCTTATGACACGGGTATTTTTCCAGACAGCTGGAGAGCTGCACGTGTCCAGCCTATTCACTCCACTTTTCAGGTTCCCAAACCAATCTCTTAACCCGACTTGGAAAGCAAACGCAGGGCGATGCAGATATCTCTTTCACAGGATCTTAATTTGATATTGGATTGGGGCGTCTCGTTCAATTTAATGCATCCAAAACACAATCATGTTCCTTGTCGCGAAAAAATCATCAAACACTCACCCTTTGCTTATGAGTGGCCAGGTTTTGCAGAGCGGGGACACATTTAACCTTGTGGGCGTCACATTTGAGAATAACCTTAACTGGCATAAACACATTGTGTCTATAGCCACCGCGGCTTCAAAAAAGCTTGGATTTCTTTTCCGAGCCAAAAAGTATTTTTCACCTTTCAATTTATACACTTTGTATGTGTCCCAAATTCGACCCTCTCTGGAATATTGTTCTCATGTCTGGGGAATGGCATTCCCTACAACCCTCAGCATTCTTGATGCCATTCAAAGAAGGGCTGTTCGTCTTATTAATGATCCTTTACTTACTCAAAAGACTTCCTTCTCTTGCCCATCGTCGAGCTGTGGGAGATCTATCGCTCTATCGCTCTTCTAGTCCCTCCTCTTGCAGCTTCCAACAGAGAAACTCGTGGTGCCGCACGTATGCATCCCTATAAGGTCCAATTGGACAGGCCCCGAACCCCCATTTCGTTCGTTCTTTTATCCCTAGAGTTTCTAGACTGACTGTGGAATCTACTGCCAGCGGAAGTCTTTCCTTCCCCCAAATCTTCAAGTTTTTAAGTCCCGTGTTAACAAACTTTCTCTTACCCTGCTTAAGACACCCACGGTACGTTAGTATTTAGGCTTTCAGCCTTCGTGGATTGTCCAAAGATAAAAAAAAATATAAATTAAAACCCTGTACAATTCACTTAAGCTCAAACTTACAGAAATATACAGAAAAAAAGGTTTTTTCCTAATAACTTAGAAGTTTTTTAAAGAGTAACTTTTTTCGTAAAATTAATAATAAAGTTCTTAAATGACGCCAACTTACATAGATACGCCATATGTCTATGCACATGTGAAAGTTTTTTCGCAATTTGTACTCTAACTTAAACAACCTAATATTTTTTACGCTTTCTGAAAGCCCAATTGTCACCCTAAAATTTGAAGGACACTGTGCACTCAAAAGATTTTAATAGTTGCCACGTGACGCAAAATATCTGCGTTTTTAAAAAGTACAATTTTCGGCACATTTGTAAAAAAATTAAATTTGTATACTGACTACAACTTGAAATGAAATGTTTTAGACTGGTGTGATAAACATTGGACATAAGAGATATTTTATCGAACCTGTACATCAGCATTCACCCAATGCGGAGGGTCATCATTTACATGTGGTGTACGAGAAACACCCGAAAGACACCTCAAAATTTTGTGGTGTAGATACGAGCGGAACACATTGGGATGATGCATTTAGAGAGAGATTAAGGTAAAAATTAGGTCTGGCAAAAACCGGGAAAAAACAAAACCGGTTAACCGGTTTTTAAAAAACCGGTTTCGGTTAAAACCGGTTAACCGAATATTAAAAACCGGTATTAAAAACCGGTTTTTAAAACCGGTTTTTAATACCGGTTTTTTAATATTCGGTTTTCCGAAAACGGTTTTCAAAACTGATACACCGAAATCTATTTCATTTTCGCTACCCCTTTCTTTTTCTTTTATTCTTGAAATAATTTTGAAGACCAAAAAAATAAATAAAACGGATAGCTAATAAAAAATGTTCCCCATATATTTTCAATAGACCTGCGCACGAATTTTTACCCTACACTCGAAGAGTTGCTGTCCACCTTTGCACATGCACATAAAAGTGTTTTTTAATTGGATTTTACAATATAGTGTTGGCTACAATGACAAAATTTGCAGTATTTTAATATATATATATATATATATATAGTGGTTGCATCACTGAAAATGTGTACCTAAACAGCGACAGGGCCACACTCGTCATAATATAATTGATAATTTGGGATTTCCCGATCGTAAAATCCAGGTAAAATTGACGCCGTCGCGTCGGCCGCCCAAAGCCAACCTCTCATCTACGGTCGACCGTTATTAGTCATTTGGTATTCGTCCCTTTATTTGTGCTTTGTAAGTCTTCGTGTTTTTCAGTGGTGTTTTTAACTTTTGTTTATTTTAGTTTTGTTAAACCAAAACTAAATAATGAGTAATTGTATAGTGTTGTTTTGCAAAAATTTGGAGGTTTTTTTTGTGGTTTTGATTACAAATATGAGGTCAGTTTGGGCCTAACCCCAAAAATTTTCAGCATAAAATTTTTTAAGATCTCGAACGTTTGCATACGACTAAAGGCAAAAGCGAAAACTTGGCCAAGTCAAATGAGGGGACGGCGTTTATAAATAGCACACGTGCACAATACGCCAAGTTTAACTGAACGAGAACTGCTTACCCCATATAACATTTTTTGCCGGCGTTGTACATTTAATTTACTGGCATTGCCAACACTCTTTAATGGCAAGGTATTGGCAAAAAGGTATCAAAAAGACGCGAAAGTGGGCAATTAGCCGTTATTAGGCCACGTGTTGCAGATAAAGTGATGGCATCCGTCATTAATAAGTTATTGGCAAAAAATGCGTTTAAGATGATGGCATCCATCATTAATAAGTTATTGGCAAAAAGATAACAAAAAGACACGAAAGTGGGCAAATGCAGATACTCTCAAGCAGCAAGCTGACGTCTTATTGACGAAAATTGTCGCATATACTTTTTTTAAAAGCTAAAATGATGCGATATTTTATTTGAAAATTAAAATAGGAAAAACTCCTTACTGCATGCAATTTCCTTGCAATGCAAAGTACCATCTCTCGGAACACTGTCCAACTTGGAGATGCAGATTTTTACACTAGCCGAAGATATTTCTTTCAAAGCTAAGTGAGATCATCTACCGCAGACCGCTCACGGATTATTTTTGTCTAATGGATACGGTTTAGACGATAAAAAGCGAAGATATTGCCGAAACGTAGTAGTTTATTGTCCATTACGCCATCTATCGGTATGTCAAAAAACTATTAAATATATATAAATTTTTTATTAACACGTCTTTAAAACTTTTAATAAAGTTTTAAACAAAATGTTTACAGCTCCTAACAGTCTACTTGAATATCTTGCCTTCTCGACTAGCCATCACCAATTAATCACACAACACACACTTATTAGGTAATGAATACATTTAATTATGTCTATTAAAAAACTTTTTTCTTTAAAAAAGAAACTAAAAAGCTAGAATACCACGTAGAAAACAAATGCACAAAGCCGTGACCTTCGGTCGAAATTAACGTAGCTAATTTTACCATCATTTTATTTTTATTCGCTCCGAAATACATAATAAACATTTTGTTTGACCTAATTTTTATTTGCATGATTTTTAACAATAAAATGTTATGAAAAGGCCATTTCCTTTAAATTATGTAAAAACATAAAATAATGTTGTTTAGCTGCCATTATAAATAAAACAGATCAAAAAATTGCTTTAATGTTAGTTAAATACCAATGTTAATAATATGGTTTAAAAAGTATGAATATGCGTTGAAGGTTTGCCTTCAAAAATCAATATTTATTTGCCTGCAACAAAAACGCGTGCTTTATTTAATCAGGATTGGTATGCCGCCATTTTTGTATGCTTGCCGGCAATTCGCCTGCATGTAAAATTTATTGGCAATTAAGTGTTTATTTAGGGTTGACTTTTTAATGCGTATAAGATGTTGGCATAATATTACCACCAATTGCCAATGCTTTACCATCAATGCCAATATGAAAAATGTACATTGCCGGCAAATAGTGTTTACTGGGACAGCAGCGGAAGTAAAATATCAGTTTATAAATTGAGATTTATTTCTCAAACTAGTTACACCAAAACTAATTAATTTTATGATAAAATAAACCAAACACCAATAATTCAGTTTTGTTGTGTCAAAGTAGTTTTAGGAAGAAAGATAATAACGCAAAAAATAATGTGTAGTTTTGAGGTTAAGTCAAAGAGGGTCCAGCAAAAAACGGAATTCAAATTAAGATTAGTACTTCAAAGCACTATCGTATACTAAATTACACAAGACGAAAAATAGTACCCAATATCTAAACCGGTTTAATTTTTAGGGACTTCTATGGAAGACGAGTACAAACTTAAAATAAAAAATATAAATATGTATATTCAAGAAACAAAATTAGGTAATTGTCTAGAAAGTTGCGGCAACTCCGATTTTGACGAAATTGGGTATACGATACAATTGGCTCACGAATCTAAAAGATTTTTTTTTTCGGAAACGTTTTGATCTTGAGATATTCGTTATCAAGGTCAAACCATCTTTATTTTTACTATATTTCCCCTTTTTTGCACTAAATTACTGACATAACACTAAATTAGCAAAAATATTTTATTTAACTATAAAAAAAACCTTTTTAAAACATGTTTTTCTCATTACTTTTAAGCCTTTTCTAATTGATATAAAAGTTTGCTTTAAATCAAGTCGCCTTGTCGGAAACCATTATATACATAGGTGTATGCATGGTTGCGGCGTCTTAGAGGTAAAAGATTTGAAATTTAATTTAAAAAACGTGTAAAATAACTAAAAAAAGGTTTTTTTTTAAAGATGTTTATAAAATATTGTGTGCTAATTTAGTGTTATATCAAGAATTTTGTGCAAAAAGAATGAGGAGTAAAGTGAAACTAAGAATTAAATTTCAATTTTGATGATAAATATCTGGAGAACGAAACGTTTCAAAAAACAAAATTCAGCTTTGCGATTAGCGCCCCAAAAACCCCGTATACCAAATTTCCAAACCCGGTCCTGTTGTTTGTTTCACGCCAGTCTGATTTTTTTACTGCGCATGCCCACAAGAGGACTGCGCCGAGCCCATGTAGGGGTTATTGTCATTTTTGCTGTATTCGTCCATTTTATTTTTCAGATCAGTGATCTTTATCGATCAAATTTGCTTAAAATATTGTCCCTATATCTTTTTTATATTTTATTTTTACCCTTATTTGTTTAATTTTCTTAATTAATAAAAATACCTGTTTAGTCGTTGGTTTACATCAGGGGTCTCCAAACTACGGCCCGAGTGCCACATCCGGCCCGCGGACAGATTTTGTCCGGCCCGCGGAGAGCTAGCATACTTGAAAACTCCTTTTAGAGAACAAATATTTTTATAGCAAATTAAATTTAGTTTACTATTATTCTATAGAAGTATTCTAATTTTATGTTGAATAATTATTAATATGACATCTACATTGATATGGTCATGGGATAACAGTTGTAGGCTTATTGTTATTGGTTTTGTGATAAGTTGGATAAAGAAACACAGACATGTATACTATGCAGAAAATTTAACTTCAGTATATAATAACTAACAAATTATTGAAATAAATTCAACTAACATTTTATACATTTTAAATAAACACATAACTTATAATAAAACATAATGACATATGAAATATTAATGAGATTTATGTAATTGAGATTTTTCACTGAGAGATATTTAAGATGCTCATCAGTTAATTTAGATCTGTAAACATTTTTTGTGTAATTCATTTTGGAGAAGGTTTTCTCACACAAATAAGTAGTACCAAAAACAGAAAACAGCCCACGAGCAAATTTATGCACATTATCAAATTGTGTCAGTCGAAGACTCTTATAAAATTCCAACAAAGATGAGTTTTGATATTTGTTTTTAATTATATCACTGCACTGTAGATCAATCATTTCCATTTGAAGTTCCGGGGATAGGGTTTCAATGTTAGTATCAAAAGGATTCTGAAAAATCTTAATTTGATTCGCAATGGCATCAAAGTCCGAGAAACGAGTATCAAAATTTATCTTTAAAGCACTCAAAGTTTGGATTACAAAATCGATAGGAAACTCACTCTCAGTAGTGTGGCTAAATATTTCACATGTTTTAAAATGTGAAAAACATTTACTTCGTAGTTGTGATTGAAACAGTATCTATTTCTTCCGGAATAATTTGATATTAGTGTATAAGTCAGGAAGATGCTGATTTCTCCTTGCAATCTCAAATTCAGTTCGTTCACATGTTTTGTCAAATCAACATACAATGCTAACTTCCAAAGCCATGCGTTGTTTTGTAATTCAGTAAGAGGGCGATGCTTTTCATTCAAAAAAATTTCGATCACTGCTCGAAGTTTAAAAAGCAATGAAGGACTTTCCCACAATTAAGCCAGCGTACGGCAGTATGATAAGGTAAGTCATTTTCTCCAATCTCTTCAATAAATTGTCGGAATTGTCGGTGATTCAGCCCAAAAGATCTGATGAAATTAACAGTTGATATGACTGGTTGCAGAACGTCAGACACATCCAAACATTTTCCGCACAAAGATTGTTAATGAATGATACAATGTAAGACTAATGGTTTTGAACCACCGTCATTTTCTACATCCTTTGACACAAGAGCGACCACTCCTTTATCTTTCCCACTCATGTTTTTGCCTTCATCCGTTGTAATACATTTCAAGTTTTTCCATCGAAGGTTCTTTTGATTAATGGCTATTTCAACTCCTTTAAAAATATCTGTACCAGTAGTTGTGTCATTAATACTATACATATCAAGAAGTTCTTCGTGCACTTCATAGCTTTTATCTACTCCTCGAATATAAATCAACACCTGAGCAGTATCTGACACATCCGTTGACTCATCCAAGGCCAAAGGAAACCACTCAACATGTCCATTTTTGTCGAACAGTTGAGAGGATATATTTTCAGCGATGTTTTCTACCCTTCGAGCCACAGTGTTTGCTGACATACTGACAGTTTTTAATAAATTTACCTTTTCAGGGCACATTTCTTCGGCTACTGCAATCATGCATTCTTTGATCATTTCTCCATCGGTGAATGGTTTTCCACGTTTTGCAATTTCAAGAGCCACACGAAAGCTGGCACGAGTTGCAGCATCTTGTTCAGTTTTGAGTTTTGTAAATGAAGATTGCGGCGATTTCAATCCGCGCTTCATAGCTTCGAATTTTTCTGTCCGCAAACTTCCTGTATATTTTGAGTAATTTTGAAAATGTTTTGTTTCATAATGACGTTTAATGTTATATTCTTTGAGAACGGCTATGCTTTCATTGCAAATCAAACATAGCGCCTTGTTACTGGACTCAATTACGAAATACTGAATGTTCCACTGATCTTTGAATTTTCTGCATTCACTATCAATTTTTCGCTTCTTTTCCATACTACTAAATCACACACAAAAGCAACAATTCAAATCAAAATACTGTTACATAGATGTCTTAAACTTAAACACGCACAAACACGTTTTAAGGAGGTACGCACTATTTTATTTCACAACAGTGTCATAGGAACTGACTTGTGGTTGCGCCACTAGCCTTCTTATATATTCCAGTTACTGCCATCTAGAAGTGAGTGGAAGACACCAGAACTTTCTCGAACCAACGAGATTATTCTGTACGTGCTATTACTTACTTTGCCACTGCCTCTGTTAGCGATAGAAGGTACTACCTATTGCCGCTTGTGTCCACCAGATGTCGTGTCACGTTACTCCTCATGGCTCGTACCACAGACAAGACAATCAGCAGACTGCTCTTCCAATGTAATATTTTTGACCCCCAAAATCCGTGGTGGTTGAATTATAATTCCTTGATACTTACTTTGGCCATTTGTTTTCCTAATCAAAAATATTGTTTCTATGTATTAAGTATGTACATATTTATGCATTTATATTATATATATATATATATATATATATATATATATATATATATATATATATATATATATATATATATATATAAATATATAAATTTTTAAAATTAATAATATGCATAGCATATAATATATATATATATATTTATATATATATATATATATATATATATATATATATATATAAATATGCATAGCATATAATATATATATATATATAAATTTTTAAAGTTAATAATATGCAGTGTTGCCGTTTTGCGGACTTTAAATCCGATTTGCAGCCTTTTTAATCGTTGCGTACTCTTTCGGACGTTTTTCTTTATCAGTGGACTATTTTACTTCTTACCACCGGCAACAATGATAATATGGTTTTGGCCCTCGAAACTTACTGGAGTAATCAGTATGGCCCTAAAGCTGAAAAGTTTGGAGACCCGTGATTTACATTGAAAAGAGTTTAAAGACTTGCCCTGTAATAAAACCTTTTTGAATTTATAATACCTTCTTTAGCTATCATGATTTAAGAAACACAGTATAGGTGGTCATATTTCGAAAACTATTATGTTAAGTTTTTGGTTAACGGCGGTTTTGGCTAAAACCGAAAACCGGTTAACCGGTATTTAAAAACCAGTTTTAGAATGCCGGTTAACCGGTTTTGAAAAATCGCTTTTCGAATACTGGTTTTTTGATAAATAATCGGTCCAAAACCAAAAACCGGTTTTTCGAATATCAATTAATCGGTTTTAGGTCGATTGCGGTTCATATCTAAAAAAACGTTCATGTTGTAAGATCGGATATCGGTTGACAGATTATACAGGGTGGTCCATTTAACCAGATAGGCAAACAGCCGGAAACGACTCACTTTAAAAGAAAATGTTTCAAGTAAACATTGTTTAAAATAAAAAGGCAAATTTAATGGTATCACTAGTTTGTGACCTTGACTACAATTTTAAGGTCATATTTATATCAACTTTGTTTTTTTTTAATGGAAACCCCACTTTTTTGTGTTTTGTTGAGAACCGTTTTCGGTTTAAAAACCGTTTTTAGTTTTAAAAACCGGTTTCGGTTTTAAAATATTCGGTTAACCAGTTTAACTGAAACCGGTTTTTAAAAACGGGTTAACCTGTTTTGGATTTTTCGTTTTTTGCCAGCCCTAGTAGATAGATCTAATGTTGTAGTTTTTTAAAAGACCTTTTGAATGGTTACATAATATACGACGTTCTATAAGAGACATTAATATTTTTCTGGCGCACTTAAAATCAAGCTATTATCTACTATTTTTAGGCAAGATTACCTGGGAGAAAAACTTTTATATAAAAGAGAAGAAAAAGAACAAGGCGGATTTGAAATAAAACCTCAGTGGATGGCAATGATGGTGGTGTGTGATAAAGGAATGGTACTGAAGCACAAGGGACATCGCGATATAACCCAGTGGGTCTTAGCCGTGTTTAACATAGTAAGTGATTTTTTGGTAATTTTTTACTTTTAGGACACCTTGCCGAATTTCATATTTGCTTATGGGTTCTTTTGGGGCGCTGAATACGAATCTGAAATACAATTTTTAGTCGGCAAATTTTTGTTTCCGAGATATCCATCATCAAAATTGGTATTTGAACTAAATTTATTTTGACTATATTCCCCCTTCTTCTTGCACACAATTCTTGATTTTTATTCAAAGTTGTACACAATATTTAATTTTTTTCTTTTAAAACCTCGTTTTCTATTTATTTTGCATATTTTATTAAATAAATTGCGAAGGTTCCCTTTAAAATTGCAGCAAGCCATGCATAAACTGTTTCGGCGCATCCACCACAACTTGCAAGGATTGAATGTGAAGCTGTGCAATTTAATTTAAAAAAGTGTTAAATACGTAGAAAAATGAGGTTTTTAAATGTGAAAATCAAAAATTGTGTGCATAAAAATGAAACGTTTCCGACTAAATTTTTTTCAGATTTGTGATCATCCGTATACCAAATTTGGTCAAGATCGAAGTGGCGGCCAGTTTCTAATTAAATTTTGCTCAAAAAGTACCACCTACCTAAATTTTTTACATTAACAGCATGAATTAAAGATATGTTCTGTAGTTCGGCGGATTCATTTGATGGATGGTAATTGTTTGGGTACACGCCAAAAATTAAATTAAAAGTACTAACAAAACAAAAACAATTTAAACAAGTAAAAAGATAACTAAAAATCGACGTTTCGGTGGCAAGTCTGCCACCGTTGTCAAGATAAATTGAATTAAATTAATAAAAATAAAAATTAAATATTATTAAGGTTTTAAATTTTGAAATTTTATCTTTTTTAATGATATTCTGAGAACGTTTTGACATTAAATATCAAATATATTTGTTTGGTTATAGTGTCATAGTGACATAGATAACTGGTTGCTGGTGTATTTATTGTTTATATTACAAAAAGGTTAATAGTTAGTTAATTTTTAGTCTTCCTGAAGATACTTCAGTATCAAGCAAAGGCAACCAAGTGTTATTTAAATTAACTGAAATTCATGCTACACAATTATCTTTATTTAATAATATATACGCACTTTCTTTGATTTTCCGTTTTTGAACAGTTTCCTTTGCTAAAATGCTCGAAGCATCCCAGTTTATTCTATGATTGTTATCAAATGCGTGTTGGCAGATTTTGATTTATGAAATTCTGTGTTTTTAATGTATGATCTGTGTTCTTTTATGCGTTTGGCTAATGGTCTACAAGTTTCACCTATATAAAACTTATTGCATTCGCAAGGTATTTTATAAATGGCATTTTATAAATTTTAAATACCTTGCGAATGCAATAAGTTTTATATAGGTGAAACTTGTAGACCACTAGCCAAACGCATAAAAGAACACAGATCATACATTAAAAACACAGAATTTCATAAATCAAAAATCTGCCAACACGCATTTGATAACAATCATAGAATAAACTGGGATGCTTCGAGCATTTTAGCAAAGGAAATTTGTTCTAAAAAACGGAAAGTCAAAGAAAGTGCGTATATATTATTAAATAAAGATAATTGTGTAGCATCAATTTCAGTTAATTTAAATAACACTTGGTTGCCTTTGCTTGATACCGAAGTATCATCAGGAAGACTAAAAATTAACTAACTATTCCCTTTTTTGTAATATAAACAATAAATACACCAGCAACCAGTTATCTATGACACTATAACCAAACAAACATATTTGACATTTAATGTCAAAACGTTCTCAGAATATCATTAAAAAAGATAAAAATTTAAAACCTTAATAATAGTTAATTTTTATTTTTAATAATTTAATTCAATTTATCTTGACAACGGTGGCAGACTTGGGTAATTTGCAACTCCGATTTTGACGAAATTTGGTATACGGGGGTTTTTGGGGGCGCTGATCACTCCTCCTTCTTTTGCACACAATTCTCGATTTAAAACTAAAGTGGCACACAATATTTGATTTTTACCTTTTAAAACCCCGTTTTTTACGTATTTTACATTATTTTAGCATTAAATTGCATAGCTATACTTTGAATCATTTCAATCCCAGTGTGCCATGAAGCCCTATGTGTATGTATGGTTGCCGCATTATCAAAGGAAAGCCACGCAATTTAATGCAAAAATAATGTAAAAACGTAGAAAAACGGGGTTTAAAAAGGTGAAAATCAAATATTTTGTGACACTTTAGCTTTAAATCAAGAATTGTGTGCAAAAGAAGGGGAATATAGTGAAAATAAGCTTACTTCAAATTTGAACTTTGATGATGAATATCTCGAGAACGAAATGTTTCCGCCAAAAAAATCTTTCAGATTCGTGATCAGCGCCCCAAAAACCCCCGTATACCAAATTTCGTTAAAATCGAAGTTGCCACAGGTTTCTAGAAAATTACCCAGACTTGCTATCAAAACGTCGATTTTTAGTTATCCTTTTACTTGTTTAAATTGTTTTTGGTTTTTTGGTACTTTTCATTAAATTTTTGGCGTGTACCCAAACAATTACCATCCATTAACAGCATAGGTTATACTATGTTTTAGGTAAAATACTTATATGCAGACGAATCCTATCCAGGAATAAATCAACCTGTAGTGGTCAGAATAATTCTTTTGGAAAAGCAAGAGGACGAAATTGATTTAGCTATAGGTCAGCAAGCCCCGGCAACTCTTAATAACTTCTGCAAATGGGCAGTTAAACTTCAGGCTCCCAACACTAGTGTTCACCATTTTGATACAGTATTACTCTTATCCAAGTAAGTTTCAGTTGATTTGTAAATACGAGTAGACTTCCCAAAAAGAAACGTATGTAAAGCACTGATCTCGATGGATTGCCAATGTTATAACCTGCGCGAAACAAAAGTTACATTTCATGGGCGAAAAAACCGGTTTGTGCGCAAGCCAGTTGAGGGGTAAATGCACCCGGCCCCAAACAAACTATCCGTATTATCGAAAAGAATTTGTTGACCGCGTCCTGGTTTTCTGTTCGAAGTACGGTAGCTAATGAGCGTCACGGACAGACCGCGGACGAAGGGTACGGGGTGCCGGTGTTTGTATTACTTTTAAGTGCGCATGTTCGTCCACCCACTGCGCGAGGTCGTAAAAATCCGAAAAGTACTTCTTGCCACTGCGGATCTAAATGTAGGTTATCTATGATGTAAAGCTAGCATTGTAAAGGGGAGCAGAATTTAAAATTTTTCGCTCAATATACAGGGTGTTTATTAAACATGGGGCAAAAATTTAAAGTGTGATTCCTTAGGTCATTTAAAAAAAAAAGTTTTTTTAAATATATTATGTCCGGAGTTGCTTCCTTACTAAGATACAGGGCGTTAAAATTATAAGAAAAAGAAGTTTTTTCTAAATATTTTTAATATGCTTAGGCCAATTTAAATAAAATTTGGTACATTTATTTAAAGTAATGAGGCGCTTATTTAGCCCTAACCAGATTGTTATTATTGGGTCCAGTGGCGTCTCAGTAGGCACCGCAACTTATATTATTGAGAAAAAAAGTACGCCAATGACTTTTTTGACGTTTTTATATTTTTTATAATTGGGCAATTAATAATACAACTTTTAAATTTGTTGTATTTTTTTTTTGTATCTAGCTTAAATTTGAGAAAAAAGCCACTTTAAGTCATTCTAAAAGTAGCTCTAAACAGCATAAAATAAAATCTAAAATTAAAAAATAAAGAATTTCTGTCTTATTAAATACACGACTTCTAATTTATTTTAAGGCAAATAATTGTTTTATTTTAATTTTTGCTTTTTATATCATTTTGCTATGGGTACTTTAAAAGAAATTAAAATAGCTTTAATATTTTTCTGGCAAAAGAAGGTAGATACAAAAAACAAATACAAAAATTTAAAAAGTTGTATTATTAATTGCTTAATTAAGGAAAATATAAAACGTCAAAAAAGTCAGTGCGTATTTTTTTTCTTAATAATATAAGTTGCGGTGCCCACTGAGACGCCTGTGGACCCAATAATAACAATCTGGTTAGAGCTAAATAAGCGCCTTCCCATATAACATTTTTTGCCGGTCATGTACATTTAATTTACTGGCATTGCCAACACTCTTTAATGGCAAGGCATTGGCAAAAAGTATCAAAAGACACGAAAGTGGACAATTGGCCGTTATTAGGCCACGTGTTGCAGATAATGTGATGGCATCCGTCATTAATAAGTTATGATGAAAAAATGCGTTTAGGATAATGGCATTTATCAGTAAATAAGTATTGCAAGTTTTATAATTTGAATGTCCCAAAATTTAAATAACATATTTAGAATTTTGTAATAAAAAAATAAAAATAATGGCAGGAAAACTTTATCTTTAAAAAAGTACATAATATAAATTTTTATACAGTAACAATAAACCACAAAAAATTAAAGGTATGTAATAAAATTAAAAAAGATAGTAAATCAAAGAAAACACTTTAAAATAGTAAGTATTCAAGGGACACTTACACTCAATTTTCAGATCCAAAACATAGAAAGAAATATTTTAAACGAGTTAAATGTCAAAAAAAAAACTGATAAATATATATAATATTTTTTATTAACATGTCTTTAAAACTTTTAATGGGCAACTTCCTAATTTTATATTATTTTTAAAATAACTACAAACCAAAAAGGTTTTAAACAAAATGTTTACACCTCCTAACTAGTCTACTTAAATAAATAAAACTCACCTTCTCGACTAGCCATCGCCAATTAATCACACAACACACACTAATTAGGTAACGAATACACTTAATTATGTCTATAAAAAACTTTTTTCTTTAAAAGAAAACTAAAAGCTAGAAAACCACGTAGAAAACAATTGCACAAGCGGTCAAACAATAAACAAAAGCAATTTTTCTTCATCTGTCAAAATCGTCAAATCTTGTATTTCGACTAAGCGGGAAATTTGAATTTGTTACCTTTCGGTCGAAATTAACCTAGCTAATTTTACCATCATTTTATTTTTACTCTCTCAAAAATACATAATAAACATTTTGTTTGACCTATTTTTATTTGCATGATTTGTAACATTAAAATGTTATGAAAAGGCCATTTTCTTTAAAGTATGTAAAAATATAAAATAATGTTGTTTAGCTGCCATTATAAATAAAACAGTTCAAAAAATTGCTCTAATGTTAGTTAAATACCAATGTTAATAATATGGTTTGAAAAGTATGAATATTCGTTGTTGAAGGTTTGCCTTCAAAAATCCATTATTTATTTGCCTGCAACAAAAAGGCCGGCTTTATTTTATCAGGATTGGAATACCGCCATTTTTGTATGCTTGCCGGCAATTCGCCTGCATGTAAAATTTATTGGTAATTAAGTGTTTATTTAGGGTTGACTTTTTAATGCGTATTAGATGTTGGCATAATATTGCCACCAATTGCCAATGCTTTACCATCAATGCCAATATGAAAAATCTATATTGCCGGCAAATACTGTTTGCTAAGTTGTTACTTTAAATAAATGTACCAAATTTTATCCAAATCGACCTAAGCATGTTAAACATATAAGGAAAAACTTGTTTTTTTCGAAATTCAATCCACTAAGAGGCCAAAACGCCCGAAGAAAGTGGACTGGAAAAAAGCAGCTGAGGCGGTAAACTACAACTCCATCAAATGGGCTTTAGGCGTATTTCAGCCGTTTAAATCGCCCGGCCTAGATGGAATCTTCCCAGTGCTGATGCAAAAAGGATAGGACATTTTAATACCACACATATGCACAATCTTTAGAGGATGTGTAGCCTGGGGCTACATACTTATAATATGGCAAAAATTAATGGTGATCAAGGTAGGCAAATCCTTAGACAGAACACCTAAGTCATATAGACTTATCAGTCTATTCTCTTTCCCTCTGAAAGTGCTGGAAAAAATAGTGGAAAGATACATCAGAGAGAACACCCTCAAAGGGAATCATCTGAACAAACGCCAATACGCGAACCAACCAGGAATGTCTGTGGATCAAGCACTAGACGATCTAAACAGACTTTTGGCTGTCGATTGACGACAAGAAGGTGGCGTTGGCGACATTCTTGAACATAGAAGGCGCGTTTAACAACGTACCAACTTTTCACTTATGAACGCACTAAGGAACAAAGGTATCTCCGACACGGTCTGCAACTGGATCGAAGCCAGCCTGATGAATAAGGTCATTAGATTCACCCTAGGCGCAGTAATAATGAAGGCTAAAGTGGGGAGGGGCTGCCCACGGGGAGGCGTTTTGTTGCCATTATATTGGGCAGTCCTAGTAGATAAACTTCTTAAAAAACTGACTGGTGAAGGCTACAACTGCCTAAGGTATGCGGATGACCTGGCCATTGTGGTCAGTGGGGATCATCTAGGATACATATCAGGCAGAATGCAGAACGCCGTAGATACAGTTGATAAATGGTGCAAATAGGAGGGACTTTCAGTCAACCCTCATAAGACAATAACCGTTCCTTTCACAAAAAGAAGGGCGCTGGAAGGATTAAGACCTCCCAGGCTCAACAAAGTGGAAATCCCCTTTTAAAAGAGGTCAAATTACTAGGAGTCATCTTTGACCAAAAATTAACCTGGGGACCATACCTAAGCAAAGTTACTCAGAAGGCAAAAATTACCCTGGATAGATGCCGAAGACTTTGCGGCAAAAATTGCGGACTCAGCCTGAAGATGAACCTGTGGATGTACAAAATGGTTGTTAGACCAATGATAACCTACGGTTTAATTGCCTGGGGTGCAAAGACGCTACAAAAGATGGCAAGAAGGCAATTACAAAGTATACAAAGACTTGCTTGTCTATGTATAACGGGGGACTTGAAAACGACCCCGACTGCAGCTCTGAAAGAGTTGCTTAACCTATCGCCACTTCACATATTCATACAGGGTGAGGTGAAAACGGTACAATACCGTCTCAAACAAGACCAGAGTCCTATTATAAAACAGAAGAGGGCCAAACAATGTAGATTCAAGGAGGACCAAGAAGTCAACTCACTGTATGAGATGCCTTCGGATAAAATGGTACCAAGCTATTGGCTAAACAAAGGTTTTCCATCAATTATACCAGATAAAAAGGACTTGGAGGCAGGCCCTCCCGTTAACGCCGACCTAATCTGGTATACAGATTGCTCTAAGACGGACCAAGGGGTCGAACAGGTTGATATAGAGACAAACCAAGGACGAAAATAAACATCGGTTTCGGCTGTGGTATTTCGTCATGCCAAGTAAGGTCATCTATTAGATCATGGATGATCGAATAGATGAAGTTGGGAATCCCAAGACTGGTGGTTAAAAACGCCAGGACAGCGTCAGGCGAAAAAAATTAATAAAGGCATACTCGTCGGAATTTACAAAAGACCTTCTAAATTACAACCGGAAGGCAGTAAGAATTATAGTGGGTCAACTGACAGGTCATTGCAGACTGAATAAACACCAGAAAACAATAGGCCTGGCAGAGGTTCTGCCAGGAAGAAGAAGAAACCGCAGAAAACATATGGTGCTACTGTGAAGCCCTTTGTCGTCTGCGGTTTGCAAGGCTGGGCGAGGAAAAACCTAAAGCCGCGTCCACATTAGTAAATAAATGTGTTGTATGTTGAATCTAGAATTCGGCGCAAATATTTGCGGCGCAAATTTCACGTTCTACCCACGTTCAATTTTACGTTGTGTGTCATGCGTTCGTGCTCAAAACGTGTGTGATCGTATGCGTTGCATACTATTTTGTTATTCTGGATTTATTTATATTTTTTCGCCAAGTATTTTATATTTTGTAAAAGATAAATTTAAATAAAGAGGATGTTCTTCTTCTGATACAAGAATATCAAAAACAAAGACTTTTATGGGATCCAAGCGATAAGTGGCATTTTCATAGAAACAAAAAGAATAATGCTTGGGAAGAAATCGCAAAATGTGTTATACGTATTATTTCGAATGAAAATTCAGTTTTTATTAAAGTTTTCGCCTTACAGATGTTGTTTTTGAAAGATAATAAATTTTAAAAAATAAAAATCCAGTTTTACTACCACATTACCTTTACATAATCTTTTAGAATGTCAATTAAAGCACTGCATACTTCTGGAACTATCAATGATATGCTTTGTTTGAATATTTTAAAAAGATATTGAAGGCTTGTATATGAATCTCCAGTAGCCATAAAACGTAATGTGACAGCTAACCTTTCCTTCACGGATATGGCTTCTCTAAGCTTGGTGTCCTTTTTGATAATTTTTGGTCCAATCTTATTTATTAAAATCTCAAAGTCATTTGTAGACATACGCAAAAAAGATTGAAATGCCCAGTACTTTCATCCAAGAATAGTTGATATAATATCTTTACGCCATCAAATTGTTTTTTATTTTGATACAAATGTTTAATCCAATATCGTCTTTTTTTTATTTTTTCTCCTCCATTTTTTTTTTTTTTTTTTTTTTTGATAAGATTTTGCACGACGATAAAAGTAGCGCATTTTCTTTTATCATTAACATTGCATCAGACATAGTCACATAATGGTGGGTTTAGAACAAATTAGAAAGATGGATATCAGTTAACTTCTATAATTTCTAAACAGCAAGTCATAATAACATTTGTCAAAATCATTGCGTTAACGTAAATACGTCCACACTAAAACAATATTGCGGCGCAAATCTCTTTGATGTTGAAAAAACCGACAACCGACGGATCGCGTGCGTTGAATGTCGCGAAAATTTTTGCGTGTGTTTCTATGCGGCGAACTCGTCCACACTTGCAAAAATTTTAAACGCACATACAAATTTGTGCCGCATGGCGCACACAACGTAAATTTTTACTAGTGTGGACGCGGCTTAAAGCAGCAACATTTACCAAGGAGCCAGTTTCAAGCTTGTAAAGTTTAATTAAAAAGACCGGCTTGGATACTGTGCTCTAACATAGGGATGGAGGATACACATTAAAAATGAGCAGGTTGCAGTGTTAGAGGATTACAATCCACCTTCAAGTTTATCTAATCTACCCATTTTGTCCGCGCGTTTAGTAAAGAAGCCACCGACGTCATCATTTTCTGCGCGAAATGTCCTGGTATTCCCTTATCCTGTATTTAAAATGTTATTTTTTTAATTTTATTTAAAATTTTGTTTTTTTTTTAATTTTAACTTTAAAAAGCTTACTTCCTGGGTAACAATACGAAGCCCTCGAAACCACGATTAGAAGGGGGATACAAAAGATTTCGCGAAGATAATGATGACGTCGGTGGCTTCTTTACTAAACGCGCGGATCCTACCTAGCGTTTCCCGGGCGTCGATTCTAAATGCAACCCTGAGTGCTTATATTTTTTTAAATAAATAATTAACGAACTAACTCAATTAAATAAAGAAAATGTTAAAAATAGGTAATCACAAATTAGTCCCTAGGCCAGAAATTAAAGTGACTTCATGATAATAACAATTTTAAAACTTTTTTAGGGGGGTACCTTTTGACAAGTCTACCCTAAATATTCATACCGCCACATATGGGAGCTGCGCTTAAACCCAGCCTGTCAATGTCAAATGTTTTGGATGTCAGATTGGGCAAACGCTTCACGTTTTTGTCGGACAACTTTACCACAATGTTTTACATGTAATTTTTAAACATGTGCCGAAAATCGTAAGGGCTACAGTTACGAAACCCGCCCAATCCGATAACCAAACCATGTCCATTGTCCTAAGGCCTCGGGCACGATAACCAGCATCAGCGTGGAGCGGCTGATTTAAATAAACAAGTTCTTTTATTCTCGCATAAAGATCAAAGACAGCGCTCTCACATTTTCCGCTTAACGCTGGCCGCTGACGCTTAGTATCGTAACCGAGGACTTATGGTTTCGTGACTGTACCACTTACGATTTTTGGCACAATGTTTAAAAATTTCAGATGACACATTGTGGTAAACTTGTCCGGGATATAAAGTGACGCGTTCTTCCAATCCGACACCCGATACATTTGACATTGACAGGCTGGGTTAAAGCGCCGCTTTCATACATAGCGGTATGAATATTCGCGCCCTGGAACTAAATATGATTAGTCAGTCGTATCTTTTAACAGCACATCATCCAAAGAGATTTAAAATGATTTATTTTTTAAAACTTTTGATAACCTTGTAGGATGTATTGTTAATGGAAAATAATTATTAAAATTTCTTTTTTTTATTGTCTTAATAAGTTAACTATTAAAAGAGATATAGCCATTTAAATTGAAGCCTTTTTGTTTTGCAGCATATGGAAAAAATGCAATGATATTTCGTCATTTAAAAAAAAAAACATTTTTATTATTAAACAGAAATAAAAATTTAATTTTACTATAAACAATTAAAAATATAACTTATACATTGTGGGCCAAAGTAAACTTGCACACGTTTTAACTAATAATAACTTTTTATCTGTTGCGTCCATCTTTTTCATTTTTAAGGGGTTAATAAGTAGTTGTTTCAGGCGTCCGGTCAGTTCATAGGGGCCAATAAGGCTGAACAGGGTCAGTTCGCTATACCCCGGGACCAGGACTGAAGAGGTCCCACTTTTTCTAGATTGAGGCGTGTACCCAAACAATTACCATCGAATAAATGAATCCGCCTAACCAGTATAGAACATATCTTCAATTCTGATAAATAGATATGTTTTTCTAGGTTTGCCAATTTTGGTCAAATAGATTTTAACAGTACTGGAGTTACGGGACTTTTTTCAAAATGATGCATTAAACTTTGTTGCAAAAAAAAATCTCTACAATTAGGCTAATACGTTTATTTTTAATTAATTTACTGTTAAGTTTGATCAGCAATTAGCCCAGTAACCATGGTAACCTCACATTTTTGATTTTCAAAAGACACTAAAAAAATCTTTTTAAAAATCGAGAGAAATGCATGCTTTTGGGGAGCATTATTTATCAAAAATAATTATAATTCCTAAATCCTCCAATTGTTAATAGATTCGCTTTTACTAAATCATTTCCCATAGTTTGCCTACAAGAAAAACGTATAAGCTTCACTGTAGCTAAATCAGATTTCTTTTGCAACGAGCTTCAATACAGTTTTTTGGAAAACGTCCCGTTAGTCCAGACCTGTCTAAATCTATTTGACCAAAATTGGCAAACCTAGAGAACACATATCTACCTATTACAGCTTTAAACATAATAATTAATAGTTTAAAAAAACTAAAAACACGCTTTTATATGCAACCGAACTAAAAATTAGAAAATAATTTTTCATTAAAAATAATATTGTCATTTCATAGTAAAAAGCGTGGGGTGCATTTTACTATTTTTTCATAACTTTTCCATCATAGATATTGGCAAATATAATAATTATAACATTTAATATATTAAGCACCCCACGCTTTTTACTATAAAATGACAATATTATTTTTAATGAAAAATTATTTTCTAATTTTTAGTTCGGTTGCATATAAAAGCGTGTTTTTTAGTTTTTTAAACTATTAATTATTTTTCATTTTTTAGTTCGTTATATCAATTAACTTTGCTACTCTTGACAAAATGGCGAAAAAATTTTTTAGTGAACAAGAGTAGCAAAGTTTGAAATGTTGCCAACAGATGGCAACCCACTAAAAAATTTCTTCGCAATTGAGTAGCAAAGTTTGGAATGTTGCCAACAGATGGCAAAGAGTAGCAAAGTTTGAAATGTTGCCAACAGATGGCAACCCACTAAAAAATTTCTTCGCAATTGAGTAGCAAAGTTTGGAATGTTGCCAACAGATGGCAACCCAGGTGTTGTTTTTATAATATAATGGAATTTTTTTTCCTGGCGATCAAAAACAAGATAACGGGATACTGTTTGCAGATTATTGCATTGTCATGGGTCATTAATAAGTGTGCAAAGTTTCAAAGAAATCGAATAGCTGGAAGTTGGTTAAAATTAGGCTCAAAGATTCCGTTACATAGATAGCCAGATGGATAGATAGATAGTTACAACCCAAGTTAATAAAAGCGTGTTAAAAAGTTTTCTTTCGTGCATAGCCACCTTCCCAAATTGGCGCACAACACCGCATTAAAATTTAAAATATGACAGATTTGTCAAAGTCAAGCGTACTTTTCATCTTATGCAAACTCATAAATAGTAAAGTTTGATACCCAATTTTGATTTTATTACTAAAGTTAAAACTCATTTAAAAGAATCCAAAGATCTTTGCGGTGTAAACTAGGCTATCAGTCAGTGGGTAGCTTTGCGGTGTAAACTAGGCTATCAGTCAGTAGGTAGCTAACCCACAATACACCAAAGTTAGAGGTTAGAAAAGTTTATTACCGTTTTATGAAAAATATTAAATTTGTTGAAAATGATGTTTTCCACTGTAAACAACGTATTGAAAATGCTTTGGTTTATTACCTAGTGATAGTTTTCTTTGTCTAAATATGAGGCATCAAGTAAGTGTTTTTATCATTTTTTACAAATTACAGAAGCTTGGTAATTTATGTATAAGTCATGTTGGGCATTATTATTTTGATGACCGCCTGTTTTAAAAACAAGTGAAGGTTATTCGTTCGTTAAAAACAGATGAAGGTTATACGCTCCCGGAACGAATACGTTCAGCGAACGAATGAGTTCAATTTAGCAGAATTGAGCCCTGTCCCCAACCCGTCGGCAAATGTTGTCAAGTTCGATTATTCAATTGTCTAATCTTGCGCATCCGCCAGAACGGACGATTTTTCACTTTTCCGGTTTTCCTGGAAAATGCTGGAACTTAACGGGATACTGTTTGCAGATTATTGCATTGTCATGTTTCCTTAATACGTGTGCAAAGTTTCAAAGAAATCGAATAGCTGGAAGTTGGTTAAAATTAGGCTCAAAGATTCCGTTACATAGCCAGCCAGATTGATAGATAGTTACAACCCAAGTTAATAAAAGCGTGTTAAAAAGATAGGTGCCACAGATAAAAAGTTCATATTAGTTAAAAACTCTGCAAGTTTAATTTAGCCCATCACCCTGTATAAAAGTTTTGGTGGTTTTAATAATAGTTTATTCATGTTTCAATTATCACAAAATAGCAATTTACACACGTCAAGTATGTAAATTTTAATAAGAAACAAGCAAAAATAATTTCAAAAACATGAAAAAGATTTCAGTACAAAAATTTTAAACAAATCAATAGGGAAAACAATAACGTTACAATGTCACAAATATCGATTTGACAGTTTGGCTAATATGGGCTTAAATGGGATTAAGCATTTCTTATGACGTTCATTACCTTTGCATCCAAACAAAACCAGATAATGCCTGGTCCTCATGCAGGTAAAATTATCGCGAAAATACAAAGATTCAGAATCACGTGACTAAAATATAGAAACAGCCATGTTGAATAAGTGACAGGTCCAAGCCCAACAGTGGCATAGCGTAGGTAAAAACAGGCGTAAGCAAAGTAGTATCTGCGAGGCCTTTTTAATACA